>CM077161.1:150956941-151183228 GCA_039583875.1 Platanthera guangdongensis | reverse complement strand
AAGTTTTGGCTAGTCGCATCGCACTTTCTCCTAATTTATCACGTCTTTGGAAATACGTCTTGTACATGTATTTTAGGAAAAATGTTCAACACAAAAGTTGTAGATCTCAACGAGATCTATAACTTTTGTGTTGAACACTTTTCCTAAAAATGCATGTATAGGACGTTCTTTGGAAATATGTCCGGATTTCGTGTCTTTTAGGAATACGCCTTGTACATGCATTTTAGGAAGTGTTCAACACGAAAGTTGTAGATCTCGTCGAGATCTACAACTTTACTGTTAAACACATTTCCTAAAAATGCATGTACAAGACGTATTTCCAAAGACGTGAAAAATTAGGAGCAAGTGCGGTGCGACTAGCCAAAACTGCGGTGCTAATAACAATCACCTTTTTAATATGAAAGGGTAGCAGACATTGCAAATTGATATAATTTTGTTTTATTATATCTTCAATGTATGAGTGACTTGTGCATTATAATATTGTACATATTTTTGCATCTATGCGCCCAATGTTGCTCAGTCTGGTACTCCTCGTCACCCGCATGTCGCTGTCATTACTGTCGGCGTCTGGATCATGTCACATCTGAGTGCCACAAAACTTCCGAGGGCTCAACATTCTGTTCAGCAGCGTGCTCCGACACAGTCTTTTTTTGTCTCTGAGCTTACACAGCTGCTAGCCCAGCAGTTCTCCCAGCAAGCTTCCCCGCCTTGCTCCTCCTAGCCGGCTGCCTCCGCCCTTGTAGGTATCTCAACCGAATACTTGGTTGACTCTGGAGTCTCTTTTCACATAACATATGATGTCACTCATCTCTTGTCCTGTCAACCCGTCTTCTCAACCAGTAGTATCATGGTAGGATATGCCACCACTACATCACCAGTTGTGCCCCTTCATACTAGTCACTTTCATGTTCCCAATGTTGCATACATACTCAAATTATCATGAACCTCATCTCCGCCAGACAGCTCACAACCCATGGTTGTCTTGTTACCTTTGATGAGTTTACATGTCGTGTGCAAGATCATCTGACTGGGGCACTCCTTGGAGCTAATCGTCGTTGTAGCGGGGTGTACGTCCTTGATCGTCTCCACCTTCCATCCACTTCATTGTCACCATCAGCTTCCTCCCTTTATCTTCCTTCGGTGAGTTTTCTCAGTGGCATCACCGTCTTGGTCATCCCAGTGATTCACAACTACCTTCTCTCATTAGTCATGGTTTCCTTGGTCGTGTTTCTATTGATCGATCTCATTTTTGTTCAGGTTGTAAGCTCGACAAACAACTAAAACTCACTTATCCGTCTAATGAGTCTAGGTCTCAGCGTCCTTTTAATTTAGTTCATTATGATGTATGGGGATCCGCACCTTTTGTATCAAAGGGTGAACACTAGTATTATGTTCTTTTCGTTGATGAATATTCTCGTTATTGTTGGGTCCACTTTATGCATTCTCGATCTGAATTTTTTCAGATATATGTAACATTTTCTGCTATGGTGCGCACACTTTCTGCTTCTATTTGTCTTTTCCGCTCTAACTCATTGGGCGAGTATCTCTTTCATGCTTTTCGAGATCTGCTAGCTACCCACGACACTCCCTCAGCTTGTCTGTCACGGTGCCCACACTCAGAATAACACCGCTGAAAGGAGGCATCGTCACATTATCGAGACAGCCCACACCCTTCTTATCTCTTCCCACGTTTCTCCTCATTTTTGGGCTGATGCTGTTTCCACCTCTGTCTATCTTACTAACATGTAGCCCTCCACTTTCCTTCAGGGTCAGTGTCCTGATGAGTGTCTGTACTCTCGACCCCCATGTTACACTGATCTTTGTGTTTTTGGTTGTCGGTGTTATGTTCTAATCCCTCCACGTGAGCGTACTAAGCTCTCTGCTCAGTCTGTTCCTTGTGCCTTTCTTAGATACAGTAATGAGCACAAAGTCTATCGACGTTATGACCCTATTGCACGTCGACTTTGTATCTCACGTGATGTTACTTTTGACGAGTTTCACACTTTCTTCGTGTTCTCTGTCCACTCGATCTCACACTCATCTGTTACTCCCTGTGGCGTGCAATTTCTCACTCTTCTCATCTCTCTGCCCCATGTATCCTCTCCTTCGGTATGTCCACCTCTTCTTCCCTTGTCGCAGTCTACTCAGTCACTTCCTCTTCCCTTGTCGCAGTCTACTGTCATCTTCCAACCCCTCCCCTTCGACACCTACCTATGCATTTGATGCGCTTGTCATCCCCTTCTATATCACTACACTCGTCGTCCGCTCCTGTTCCCTCGCTTTCAGTGTCCCCAGACTCAGTGACTGTCTGCTCTAGTGAGTATCATGTGGATGATCCTCCTGACCGTTGGACAAACTCCCATGCTACACTACCGTTGGACCTGCCATCCCTTCCTGCAACTGCTTATAGTACTCCAGAGATGAGTTCCTACCGTGAGGCTGCCCAGATACCGAGTGGTAGGCCGCCATGTTTGCTGAGTTGGAGGCACTCGAGCACAGTCGTACTTGGGAGTTTGTCCCTCTTCCACCTAATGTTGTGTTTATTACTTGCAAGTGAGTCTTCAAGGTCAAGACTCGCTCAAATGGTTCTGTGGAGAGCTACAAGGCTCAACTTGTGGCTCGTGGTTTCAGCAAGAGTAGGGACGAGACTATGACGAGACCTTCTCTCTGGCCCCTCACATGACTACGGGTCGTACTCTTTTGCGGTTGCAGGTGTTCGCCACTAGTCTCTGTTTCAGCTCGACGTGAAGAATGCTTTTTTCACGGTGACCTTCAGCAGGAGGTGTACATGCTTCCTCCTCCAGGTCTCTCCTCTCCACGCCTCGTATGTCGCTTACGACAAGCTCTTTACGGGCTCAAGCAGGCGCCCGCACATGATTTGCACGTTTCAACTCAACCATTACAGCTGCCAGTTAGCTCCCGAGTTCACATGATCCAACCCTATTTGTGCATTTCTCCTCTCATGACCGGACTCTTCTGTTGTTTTATGTCGATGATATGATCATTACTGGTGATGATCCTTCTTATTTGACCTTCGTCAAGGATCCCCTTCAGCAACAGTTTCAGATGACTGACCTTGGACAATGAAGTTACTTCTTGGGCCTTGAGGTCACCTCTACAAACCGTGATTTTCAGCTCTCCCAACAGCGTTACACATCAGATCTTTTAGCTCGGGCTGCTCTCTCTGACTCCCGTACCGTGGACACCCCTATGGAGCATCACCTTCAGCTACGTCCAGATGACTGGGTTCCACTTTCTGATCCTACTGTTTTCGTCACCTTGTTGGGAGTCTCGTCTACCTCACTATTACTCAGCTCGATATTGTCCATGTTCATGTGTTGAGCCAGTTCGTTGGTGCGCCTACTTCTGTGTATTATGGTCATCTATTGCGGCTCTTGCGCTATCTTCGGGCTACGACTTCACGAGGCCTCTTCTTCTCCAACTGTAGTTCTCTGCAGCTCCGTGCTAACTCAGATGCTACCTGGGCCAGTGATCCTGTTGATCGTCGATCTGTCAAGAGTTTTTTGTGTGTTCTTGGTTCTTCACTTATTGCATGGAAATTCAAGAAACAGTCAGGTGTCTCTGTTCAACACTGAGGCTAAGCTTCGGGTCATGGCTACCACCGTCGAGGACATTATTTGGCTCCGCTGGCTTCTTAAAGACCTTAGTGTTGCTTCTCCAAATCTCACTTCACTCTACTGTGATAACACTAATGTTATTCATATTACTCTGAACCCAATGAAGTACTCTCTTTTTCAAGCATATCGGGGTATCTGCTTTCTTTACGAGAGCAGTATGATCATGGTATTCTTGCTCCACACTTTATTCCTTCAAAGCAACAGCTTGCAAATTTGATCACTAAGGCACAGACGTGAAACAAACACAGATATTCATTGTCCAAACTCTCAGTATATGATACCAAAAATATTTTCTTTATAAACTAAACATTATTGGCCAGAAAAGTTGCACCAATAAAATCTATATGACCACATTTGGATTTGGAAGAGCAAACTCAAGAACCTCTTCTGAGCCCATTAATTTTAAGCACTTTCATCTAACATAACACATTATTTAAACACGTGCGAGCATAGAAAATTTAAAAAAAAAAGTATTATGTTTTTATAGATATTAGGAACGCGAGCGTTACCCCTCTCTGTCACAGCTTATGCTCGAGTGATGGTCAGGTAATATCATCATCGTCGCACTGTGGACGAATTCATGAAATAGCTCAGTGTTGCCTTATGAAACAGAAGAAGCCTGCAACATTGCTAGGTTGGCATGACGGCGGCCAGATAATATGCGATCACCAGCCATAAAAAGCATATCTGAAAAGAGGAAATGCATTTTTTAAAATTATTAGCTTGAACGCAGTCTTCATCTGAAGGTTCTGACATTTAAGGTTGCATTTGGCATGGCTTATTGCGGCTTACTTGCTCCAGTGAGGTTGGACAAAAATGTCATTGTCCCAAACTAGTTTCTTTTTTTGATAATGGTAGTAGCATTTGTCATACCAAACATACATTTTATGACAACGACGTTTTTGTCCAACCTCACCGGAGCAAATGAGCCGCGATAAGCCGCGCCAAACGCAACCTAAGGCTTCGTTTGGGTGACGTTTTTACTCCGATGAGTTCAGATAAAAACGCCACCTATATAGAATGTATGTCTAGAATGACAATGGTTATGATTGCTTGACAAGAGAAAAAAAACTAATTTTGAACATAAAAGTGGATGAAGTCCGTTAGGTGAGCTCGGGCGATCACGAACGACGGTTCATAAATACTGCGTTCATGCCCACCACCACAACGTCAAACGGAACCTAAATGAAAAAGCTCGAACTCAAGATATCTTAAATCCCTTTTCAGTTTAACCCCCATTATCGGGGTTTTTGCCATTGCTTATTCCTGTAACCAATTTCCTGTAATTGTAAAATACATGTTGCCTGTGAATGTAGACCTGTTTTGAATGAACCGCATAATTTCTTATATTCTCTGCAATATTTCTTATATTCCTTGAATGACACTGTTCAAGGAGAGAAGACGGTGTAGGAGTATGCCTCTGAGTTGGAACGTCTATGGGTGGATTACGATCATGCTCGGGCAGGATGTGTTGCAGCGACTTGTAGTGTCAGACTTCCAAAATCATCGTGGAGGAGAGGATGATGAAATTCCTAAAGAGAACAAGTTTGATCAGCGGAGAGCCCCGCTTCTATCTGCTATGAAGATTCATACGCTTACCGAGGCCATCTCTGCCATGATCTAGGAGGAGACACGTCTCAAACTTCAGACAGAGAAAAGAGAGTCCACTAGTGTGAAGTCAGCATTGGCAGTTGCTGGCCCTGATGTTACTGGACAGAGGGAAGAAACCCGACATTGCTACAACTGCAGGGAGGTGGGCCATCTAAGGCTTGCCTGCCCCAAGCCACCTAAGGAGAGATTTGGGTAGTGGACGAGAACGTGGTCGTGGATGTGGTCGGGCTCATGGAGATCAAGGAGGCTATCGTGCCAATTTGGGCACGACTAACAATGCAGAGGAAGCCGACATTCTCTAATATAGAGGCGGAGCAGACCCTTCGGAGCATGATGGAGGGCATCAAGAGCAAAGAAATGGGCGAGGAGAGCATGAATGGAGCTGAGGGGGGTGGGGGTGGTTGCTATGTATGCTCACCAACTGATGGATCTCTTGCTCTTGCATCCATATCTTCCTCCAGGGCATCAGACTGGATCATTGGTCCATGCATTTGCGTCACGTGATAGGAAACACATGCGAGTTTTGCTTCTATACTCGCCTAGCTATTGCAGTTAACCTCCAGATGGCGGATGATACATTCCAACCAGTGGTCGGTAAAGGTACTGTTGATTGTTCAGGTTCAGTAAAACTATCCAATGTTTTGCATGCTTATTCTTTTCCAGTAAGTCTCTTATCCATTATTTTCATAATTATTCAACTGAGGTGTATTGTTTTGTTTAATATTCCAAGGTGACGTTCCAGGAGAAAGGGACGAAGCAGATACTTAGGATTGAGACTTGGTAAAACGGGATGTGGTATCTACATCGGGGAGGATTGGACACGGACTCTTATTTCTGTGGTAGAGAAGGCATCGGTTGGAGGGAAGAGGGTGAGTGTAGAGGATACGCTGGTACTTCATCACAGGCGGTTTGGGCACCATTCGTTTGGTACTATAACTAAGTTATTTCATGTTCTTTTTGAAAAAAGCAAATAAAGCTAAATTGGTTGACACTTGTGATTTAGACAAACTTACTATGAGTTCATATGTTAGTACATGTCATAGAAGCTCTTTTGTTGTTGATGTAGTTCATTCTGATGTATGAGGATCTTGTGTTGTAAGCTTTATGAATGGTTATAAGTATTTTGTCACTTTTATTGATTGTGCATACCATGTCACTTGGTTATATTTGATGAAAAATAAGAGTGAGATATTTACCTGCTTCCTCAATTTTCATAAGCATGTTCAGACACAATATACTGTAGTGATTAATGTGCTAAGGTCGGATAATGGGACAAAATAGACTAATAGTATAATTGAGGAGTATTAATCAGTATATGAGATATTGCACCAAACCACCTGTGCATACACAACGTCACAAAATGGAGTGGCAAAAAGGAAGAACAAACATCTTCTGGAGGTGGCAAAAAGTATGATGCTCAACATGAAGGTTCTTCAGAGTCTGCAGGGATATGCAGTGTTGACAGCGGAACAACTGGTTACAGGATGTCATCACAAGTTTTGGAGTGTAAGTCTCTATGTCAGTTGTTGCAGGGACATAATGGAGAGATCCTTCCTTTGAAGATATTTGGGTGTGTGTGCTTTGTGAAGGAAAATAGATCGGGAGTTGGTAAGCTTGATGCAAGGGCAATCAAGTGTATCTTTATGAGCTACTCGTACTTAAAAGGGATATACTTAAAAGGGATATGTGTGTTGGAGTCCAGCGGAGAAAAGAAGTTTTGTGAGCATGAATGTTCACTTTAGAGAGTTGGAGCAGTACAACTGACAGGAGGGAGCTCTACCCACACCAGAGTTGCTAGGTACTAAAGATATGAGGCGAAAGAGGGAGAGGTTGGTGACAGATCTGGGAGTATGGTAGAGAGGATCATCAGAGGAGCAGGAGAGTGATGAGGAGCAGCTGGATGAGATTCGAGAGAGAAGATATGTTAGACCGACAGCTCAGGGGAAGCTAATTACATACAGTAAGAGGGGAAAGCTGCCAGCAATATCAGCTCCAGTGCATGCGCCAAATCTAACTCCTAGTCCCTTGGCTACGTCTGTCCCTACTCCTGGAGCACCTATATCACCATAAGCCTCAGGGGATATCCTTCCCTCTACTTCTCCCCCAACAGTCACATTTTGGAGGACTACTCACAGCAATGCGGGAAATCCTTCTGATAGATACGTTTGGGACATTGCTTCCTTTGTTTCTTATGATTATATCTCCTCATCTCACGAAACATTCATTGCATCGTTGAATAGTATTATTGCACCTAACAATTGACAAATTGTCAAAGACAATCAGAAGTGGAAGAAAGCGATGAAGGGGAGATGAGGGCTCTTGAAAAGAACAAGCCTTGGGAGTTCGCATAGCTTCCAAGGGATAAGAAGGTCGTTTGGTGCAAAAGGGTGTTCACTGTGAAGCAAAAGTTGGAGGGATAGGTTGAGCGCTACAAGAATCGATTGGTTACTAATGGGTACAGCTAGACTTATGACATCGATTATGCCCATACTTCTCCTCCCTCAACTATCACATCGAGTAAGAGGTGAAGGCTCAAGTAGAGGTGCGGAGAAAGGGTCCACATACACACGCTCCTGTAGTTAGGAGTTAGATCTCCTACGTTGAATACTCGGATGATACCCATACCATTAGAGATGTCAATTTCATATGCGTTCGTACCAATCCGCTGCACGACTGTAAAGCGGCCCATTCGACGATCGCTTAATTTCTTTGCTGGTCCTTGTGGGACCCACTCAGGTTGAATGCGAATCAACACTTGTTTCCCCACCTCAACGATTTGCTCCCGCCTGTGCTGGTCTGCTCGATCTTTATAATAATCATTACTAGATGCAGAACTGAGAGGGACGGGTCGAGCGCTACAAAGATTGATTGGTTGCCAATGAGGACAACCAGACTTATGACATCGATTATGGCGAGACATTTGGATCTGTTGCAAAGATGAGTATCGTCGGGACTCTGATCAGCTTGGCGATGAATGATGGATAGAGGCTGCACCAACTAGATGTGAAGAATGTATTTCTTCATGGAGATCTAGCAGAGGATGTGTATATGGAGATACCACCGGGGTTTGGCATGGCCAAGACAAAAGGCAAAGTCTGTAGGTTAAAGAAGTCCATTTATGGGCTGAAGCAGTCACCTGGAGTGTGGTTCGACGGGTTCAAGAAGGTAATGATTGGAATGGGTTATCAGCGGATAAACGTTGATCACACGGTGTTTTCAGGCAAAATGAAGGTCACATCACCATGCTCGCGGTGTATGCAAACGACTTGATCATAACAAGGGATGATGAGCAGGAGATTGGCCGCCTCAAGAGGACTCTGTGCAAAGAGTTTGGGGTGAAGGATCTGGATCTTGTTAGGTATTTTCTAGGGATTGAGATTGCATACGAGGCAGAGAGGATAGTCACTTCACAAAGGAAATATTCTTTGGATCTCCTCATAGAAACGAGGATGTTGTGGTGCAAACCTGTTGCGACACTAATCGATAAGAAGTGTAAACTGGGTGCTGAGACCGGGGAACCAGTGGATCGTGAGATGTATCAAAGGCTAATCAGGAGGTTGATTTACTTGAACTACACTCACCCAAGCATCTTCTTTGATGTGAGCGTGGTGAGCCGCTACATGCATGGCCCATGGAAGAGCCATATGGATGAAGTGTACCAGGTTCCACGGTACTTGAAGAATGTTCCTTGCAAGGGGTTGCCAATCTGCCGTTCAGAAGGAACAAACACATGAAGATTGAGGGCTACTGCGACTATGACTGGGCTAGCTATGTAGATGCCATGAGATCCACTTCAGACTATTGTATATTTGTGGGAAGCAAGCTAGTCTCCGGGAGGAGAATGATACAGTCAATAGTGGCTAGATCGATAGAAGAGACAACGTATAGAGTCATGACATTAGGGGTTGCAGAACTTCTGTGGTTGAAAGGGATGTTTGTGGAGCTGAAGTTTGATCAAAGAGATAAGATGAAGTTATGATGTGATAGTCGATCACTCATCAGTATTGCAAATAATCCAGTCCAGCACGATCGAACCAAGCGTATAGAGATTGATAGGTTTTTCATAAAGGAAAAAACTCGATAGTGAACTAGTGGAGTTGAGTCACGTCTCGAACAAGGTTCAGATAACAGATTGTTTGACTAAGGGTCTCAATTCAGAGGATATGATCAGAGGTTGTAATAAGATGAGCTTAGTGAATATCTTTCACCAATGTTAAGAAGTGTTGTAATGTTAAATATGTTTAGGTTATATATATAAAGTCATTGGTTTCCCTAATAATAGATAGAGCCTTTTCCATAACTGTGGGCAAATCAGCAATCATTTTCTAAGCTCGAGAATTTGCTTGCCAATAAGGAAGCCATGGAGAAAATGGTAGGGGTTTAAGGAGGACGCTTTCAATGCCTACAAAAGTAGAGGCAACTTCAAGCAGCAAACTATCCATGGATCAAAAATATATGATGATAAGACAAAAATACTTTGAGGCACGGGTTCAAGTCCTTAAGCAGCCTCTTGCAAAATGCAAGGTAAGGTCTGCCTACATTTCACCCTTGTAGTGAGACCCTTCCCCGGACCCTCGCTGCGCTGGGATGATTTGTGCACCGGGCAGCCCTTTATAAGACGAATAAACATTAAGGCAGAGGTTGGTGTTGGAATATAGGAAAAAAATAAACGGTACATTTTATTCATCCCTCAAAGGGGATATATATAGGTTTACAACGACATACAAAACTCTAGTAGAACATGTGGGACTAAACTCATACATACAACACTCCCCCTCAAGCTGGAAGGGAAACCTTCAGCTTAAAACATTAAATAAAAGTAATGGAGGTAGGTGATCTGGGACAAATCATTAGATGAACCACCGGGGGAAATTCCAAACCGAGAATCAAACCGGGGACATAGCCACACACGACGCATACATACACACGATGCAAGTCCCACAAATGATGTGAATTCACTTGAATTGAGTCAACCAACATCATCCACACACATGTGGAAGTAACAAAATATGTGGGGATAATCATCAAATGGGCAGCCAGGGATAATCCATCGGGGATAATCTGTACAAAGGACGGTCCCACATGACACAATCCGCTGAAATTAGCACAACAAACAAAGATCATACCACAACACATGTCAATCTACAGAGACAAACAGGGGAGACACAAATAACACAAGATATGAGCCGGGAGGACCGTGTGGGACTAAGGCGAGAGTCGAGAAATACCATCCGAATCGCCTTCATCTCAAATACTCCCCATCATGTGGAACACACGTGCAAGACGACATAATAACAACAATAAATAAACACTAATAACATCACAGCCAAAAAAATTATTAAAGACATAAAAAATGACAAAATCAACACGAAGCTTCATCATCGACGAGAGGATGACACCCAAGAAGGGGTAGCAGTGGTTGGAATCGACAGAAACTCCATAGGAAGTTGTTGGAGTTCACTGAAATAAGAGCTAGTGACCGAATCTGGAGCAGCAGAGTGGCAAAGCCGGAACACAACAATAGGAAGAGATGTAGTGCATCAGGAGCTGCCAAGATGAACCATCTGGTCGCACAAGATGAGGTTTGCGACAGGCCGGATCAACACAGGAATGTCAAAGGAAGCACTATCGGTCTGCAAGAAGTAGACGACGAGTATGGGCAGAGACACAAAAAGGCGCACAACAATGGAGTCGGAAGATCATCACTGGCCTAGCAGACAGGACCTGCAACAGAAGCTGCATAGGAAAACATCGACCAGATCTTCAGCAGGAAGAGAAGACAGTATTAGTGACTAGAACTATGACCAAAGATGTTGACTGGATCTGTGACACGAAATGGAACGTAGACAGAAGATTCGTACCTGACGGGAGATCGACGAAGGGAACAACCGCGAAAGCGGGATCGACGCCTGAATCAGTACACAGGAGAAGCGTCAGCATCGTTAAAATGAACATGGATGCGTAATCAACAACATCAGCATGAAGAAATCCACGCCCGACAGGATCTACGACGAGAATGTTATACGAGAGCAGGGACAATGCCGAGATCGACGAAGCTATAGTGCCAATGAGTAGATCAATGATGGAAGATCGAGTGAAATCCTCGTCAATCGCATGGGCCATATCGCCGAAGAGGTATGGTCGCCAATGCAGGACAACTAGACAAGTGCCATCAAATTGTTCTCATAGGTTGATCAAGAGCGGACAGTGGTGGAGAAGGACAGGATGAAAAGGGCCCTGAGAAGTTTGACAAGGCAAGGACTGGGGCAGCTACAAGTGCCTCTACTGAAGAATGGTGAACGTCGTGGTGGCCTACGTAGACCAAAAAATCAAGGCAGTGGTCTTGCAGAGAATAGTCGCCAGAGATCTGATGAGCCTGTCATAGTCACGGATAAAACAACGATAGTACCCTGTCAGTCCCGAGAAATTGTGTACCTTCAACAATGATTGCGACAACGACAATTGCAGTACGTGAGAACCTTGTCTAGGTCCATGACAACACACAGAGCTAAGATCACGTGACCCAAGTAATAGGCTTCTAGCTGAGCAAAAGCACATTTCTTAGGCTTGACCGCAAGGGACTGGCGTTGTAATGATTCCATAGTAACGGATTGACGAAAGAGCACAAAGGAGAAATAATGGAATGACGGAAGAGCTGAGTTGAAATCGACGTCAATCCGGAAGAACACAGAGAAGAGCAGACGACCGACTGACGGACGAAAAGAGTCGATGTCGACGTCAGTCGGGCTGGTTTCCGAAATCTGCAGTGAGGTAGACTACGACCTAGCAGGGGGGTCGGGCACTATAGATTCCAAAAATGCGGGATCGACGCTGCTTCGGCTAGAGACGGCGACAACTTTTGCTGAGGCACGCGGGAGACTTTGACGGCAAGTCCTGGAGCTTCGTGGGGTGGCTGGGAGGCTGGACGGGAAAGGATGAAGGTGAACAGGGACCGGTTTTCAGGGAAAACAAACAAAAATAGGTTTTGATTTCCCTGTAATTTTCCGGCCGGTTATCTTTCTTTGTGGATTCAATAAATAGAGCAGAATTTTTTCTTCCCTTCGCAAAATTTTCATTGCCTTCTAAATGTAATAATTTTTCCAAACTTCCTCCTGTGATGATATTTCATTGCATCTTTAATGTTTCTTTCCAAAAATTGACTGCCCTGCATCCTCCATGATTCCTTTCATGGTTGAATTGAGGAATGAGTATTTAATGTTAATAATCACCGTTCTAATATTTGGCTTAATTGTATGCGTCTTTTGAATAAATTAAGCTTGTCTTTTCCGTAATTACTATCTAAATTACCGGACCTTTTTATTAAGGGTCTTATCGGGCGGTCAACCCGGTGAGCCATCCAACTTAGGATGTGACGAGGATACATAAAAAATGTACAAAAGAAATACATGTTAATAAATAAAAACTGGAAAATAAAATGCGTGACTTAGGATACAACGAAAGATGCATGGTCTCCGCAAATATTTGGAAAAAGATTTCAGAAGTCGTGTCAGCTAGGAGAGGGGGGGATGATCTAGCCCCTAAATCTCCATTGTAGCAGGTTTGGGCCACGAGAGTTGACAAAATAGCGCACAAAAATCCACGGGGTGGGTCCACTGTGGAGTGCGGTGGGAAATTGACATTCACTGGAGGGAAGCATCACATGTCAACGTGCATGGCCGGCCGGGCCACTCAAAAGACATGCATGGGAGCCCAGTTATGGTTGATGTCGTGAAGCATCCGTAACCATGTAATGCCAAAGATGGCATTCACACCTCCTAGGAGAAAATGTAAAAATCATTGGTGACAAGGCAGTTGCTCAACTGGAGTGTCAAGAGATAATAGAGGCCACAGGTCAGGGATTGTCATCGGTCCCCCAAGTAGAAGGAGAAAACTGGTGATGGTAGCAAGGGTAGCTGCAGATGAAACACCAAATCTTGGGATATGAAGTTGTGGCTAGCGCTACTGTCAATCATCACCATAATGGGAATGTCTTAAACAACGCTCCATAATTTCAAGGTTCACTACCTTGAAATGCCGCCCGCCATCACAACAAGTCCAAGTGCTAGAAGAGCGCGTCCTCCGAATAGCCTTTAAATGGATCCTCTACCATGAGGGCGCCGAAGTCCACGGTGGTAAACTCCGCATCATGATCGCCAATAATGGCCCGTGGTTCCTTCTTGGGGCAGTCATGATACAGGGAGTAGAGTTGTCGGCAGTAAAAGCATAAGCACTCATTCCGTAAATTATAGTATTCTTGACTAGAGAGGCGGTTGGGCGCCAAAGGACGCGGAGGGCAGGGATAGAAGGGTAATTTGGTAGGATAGTTGTGCGGTATAGTACGTGGCAGGTGGTGGGTGGGGTGAGGCATGATGGTTAGAAGTGGAAGGTAGAACACAGGTCCGGTTAGCCATCTTGACTGTAAAATCAGCCTCCGCCAAGCGGGCCACCTCCATCACTTCAGAAATGTCATGGGGGTGATGAGTGCAATGTAGGGATTGGATATGGGGTTGCATCACCAACAAGAAGAATCCCAAGTAGTGGTAGGCTGAGAATATGGTTGACGTGTTCAAAAAACTCGTCAATGTACTGATCCACGGTGGAAGAGTACCGAAGGGCGCATAAGCTTTCCACTGCATTCCACAAGTAGCAATGATCATACTGTCGGATGAGGGCCTGTCACCATAGGGAGTATGCCTCTCCAACTATGATGGAGGCTATTGTTATTGAGAGTATCACCAGGGCTACTAATCACCCCATCAGAGAGCACTTGAGCATCAATCAGTTGAGCAGGCTGTCGTTAACCTTCCGTTGGTGCCCCATCCAAGATGGATAAAGATTAACACTGATGGTGCGGTTGAATCAAACCATGCCGCGGGACTAGGTGCGGTGGTCCGTTATGATAAGGGGATCATGCTTTTGTGTTGCGGGCTCGTCCCTCTCCCATTGGGACCCGGGGTGTGTGGAACTTGAATCATTGTTATCCATTAAGAAGATTCTCCAACCTCCATGTTTGAGGCACCTAGGGCGGTCATTGAAGGGGATTGCAATAACACTATTGATCTTTGCCAAAGGGCTATGCAACAGAACGTGGGAACCAACAATGGATACTTGACAAAGGGCATACCTTCCTCAACGGGTTTATCCAACCCATTTTTCACCATGTCCCAAGAGAAGCTAATCGTGTTGCAAATTTTTGTGTGTGTTATGCAAAATGTTATAGTATTTTTTGGCAAGCACTAGCGTCTGCCAATTCGGAGTTCCTTGAGTGGACTTAGACAATATTATCTCTTTGTAGTATTGTTTTTTCCCTTTCTTTTTAATGTAAATGCTTTTAGCAATGGAAGTCCACCTTACAGTGGGTACGTGGCTTCTGATAGACGATGGCCCCTCCTATTCTAGTACGATATCAGACAATCCCTCCTTGAAAGTGCATTTACATTCAAAAGAAAGGGAAAAAACAAATAATACAAGAGAAAATATTGTCTAAGTCCACTCAAGGACTCCGAATTGGCAGACGGTAGTGCTTGCCAAAAAATACTATAACATTTTGCATAACACACACAAAAATTTGCAAACACGATTAGCTTTCTTGGGACATGGGAAAAATGGGTTGGATAAACCCGTGAGGAAGGTAATGCCTTTGTCAAGTATCCAGTGTGGTTCCCACGTTAGGTTGCATAGCCTTTGGCAAAGATCAATAGTGTTATTGCAATCCCCTTCAAATGACCGCCCTAGGTGCTCAAACATGGAGGTTGGAGAATCTTCTTAATGGATAACAATGATTCAAGTTCCACACACCCGGGTCCCAATGGGGAGGACGAGCCCGCAACACAAAAAGCATGATCCCCTTATCATAACGGACACCGCACCTAGTCCCGCGGCATGGTTTGATTCAACCGCACCATCAGTGTTAATCTTTATCCATCTTGGATGGGGCACCAACGGAAGGTTAACGACAGCCTGCTCAACTGATTGATGCTCAAGTGCTCTCTGATGGGGTGATTAGTAGCCCTGGTGATACTCTCAATAACAATAGCCTCCATCATAGTTGGAGAGGCATACTCCCTATGGTGACAGGCCCTCATCCGACAGTATGATCATTGCTACTTGTGGAATGCAGTGGAAAGCTTATGCGCCCTTCGGTACTCTTCCACCGTGGATCAGTACATTGACGAGTTTTTTGAACACGTCAACCATATTCTCAGCCTACACTACTTGGGATTCTTCTGTTGGTGATGCAACCCCATATCCAATCCCTACATTGCACTCATCACCCCATGACATTTCTGAAGTGATGGAGGTGGCCCGCTTGGCGGAGGCTGATTTTACAGTCAAGATGGCTAACCGGACCTGTGTTCTACCTTCCACTTCTAACCATCATGCCTCACCCCACCCACCACCTGCCACGTACTATACCGCACAACTATCCTACCAAATTACCCTTCTATCCCTGCCCTCCGCGTCCTTTGGCGCCCAACCGCCTCTCTAGTCAAGAATACTATAATTTACGGAATGAGTGCTTATGCTTTTACTGCCGACAACTCTACTCCCTGTATCATGACTGCCCAAGAAGGAACCACGGGCCATTATTGGCGATCATGATGCGGAGTTTACCACCGTGGACTTCGGCGCCCTCATGGTAGAGGATCCATTTTAAAGGCTATTCGGAGGACGCGCTCTTCTAGCACTTGGACTTGTTGTGATGGCGGGCGGCATTTCAAGGTAGTGAACTTGAAATTATGGAGCGTTGTTTAAGACATTCCCATTATGGTGATGATTGACAGTAGCGCTAGCCACAACTTCATATCCCAAGATTTGGTTTCATCTGCAGCTACCCTTGCTACCATCACCAGTTTTCTCCTTCTACTTGGGGGACCGATGACAATCCCTGACCTGTGGCCTCTATTATCTCTTGACACTCAGTTGAGCAACTGCCTTGTCACCAATGATTTTTACATTTTCTCTAGGAGGTGTGAATGCCATCTTTGGCATTACATGGTTACGGATGCTTCACGACATCAACCATAACTGGGCTCCCATGCATGTCTTTTGAGTGGCCCGGCCGGCCATGCACGTTGACATGTGATGCTTCCCTCCAGTGAATGTCAATTTCCCACCGCACTCCACAGTGGACCCACCCCGTGGATTTTTGTGCGCTATTTTGTCAACTCTCGTGGCCCAAACCTGCTACAATGGAGATTTAGGGGCTAGATCATCCCCCCTCTCCTAGCTGACACGACTTCTGAAATCTTTTTCCAAATATTTGCGGAGACCATGCATCTTTCGTTGTATCCTAAGTCACGCATTTTTATTTCCAGTTTTTATTTATTAACATGTATTTCTTTTGTACATTTTTTATGTATCCTCGTCACATCCTAAGTTGGATGGCTCACCGGGTTGACCGCCCGATAAGACCCTTAATAAAAAGGTCCGGTAATTTAGATAGTAATTACGGAAAAGACAAGCTTAATTATTCAAAAGACGCATACAATTAAGCCAAATATTAGAACGGTGATTATAACATTAAAATACTCATTCCTCAATTCAACCATGAAAGGAAATCATGGAGGATGCAGGGCAGTCAATTTTTGGAAAGAAAACATTAAGATGCAATGAAATATCATCACAGGAGGAAGTTTGGAAAAATTATTACATTAGAAGGCAATGAAAATTTTGCGAAGGGAAGAAAAAAATTCTGCTCTATTTATTGAATCCACAAAGAAAGATAACCGGCCGGAAAATTACAGGGAAATCAAAACCTATTTTTGTTTGTTTTCCCTGAAAAAACGGTCCCTGTTCACCTCATCCTTTCCCGTCCAGCCTCCAGCCACCCCACGAAGCTCCAGGACTTGCCGTCAAAGTCTCCCGCGTGCCTCAGCAAAAGTTGTCGCCGTCTCTAGCCGAAGCAGCGTCGATCCCGCATTTTTGGAATCTATAGTGCCCGACCCCCCTGCTAGGTCGTAGTCTACCTCACTGCAGATTTCGGAAACCAGCCCGACTGACGTCGACATCGACTCTTTTCGTCCGTCAGTCGGTCGTCTGCTCTTCTCTGTGTTCTTCCGGATTGACGTCGATTTCAACTCAGCTCTTCCGTCATTCCATTATTTCTCCTTTGTGCTCTTTCGTCAATCCGTTACTATGGAATCATTACAACGCCAGTCCCTTGCGGTCAAGCCTAAGAAATGTGCTTTTGCTCAGCTAGAAGCCTATTACTTGGGTCACGTGATCTTAGCTCTGTGTGGTCATGGACCTAGACAAGGTTCTCACGTACTGCAATTGTCGTTGTCGCAATCATTGTTGAAGGTACACAATTTCTCGGACTGACAGGGTACTATCGTTGTTTTATCCGTGACTATGACAGGCTCATCAGATCTCTGGCGACTATTCTCTGCAAGACCACTGCCTGATTTTTGGTCTACGTAGGCCACCACGACGTTCACCATTCTTCAGTAGAGGCACTTGTAGCTGCCCCAGTCCTTGCCTTGTCAAACTTCTCAGGGCCCTTTTCATCCTGTCCTTCTCCACCACTGTCCGCTCTTGATCAACCTATGAGAACAATTTGATGGCACTTGTCTAGTTGTCCTGCATTGGCGACCATACCTCTTCGGCGATATGGCCCATGCGATTGACGAGGATTTCACTCGATCTTCCATCATTTTGATCTACTCATTGCACTATTGCTTCGTCGATCTCAGCATTGCCCCTGCTCTCGTATAACATTCTCGTCGTAGATCCTGTCGGGCGTGGATTTCTTCATGCTGATGTTGTTGATTACGCATCCATGTTCATTTTAACGATGCTGACGCTTCTCCTGTGTACTGATTCAGGCGTCGATCTCGCTTCGCGCGTTTTCCCTTCGTCGATCTCCCGTCAGGTACGAATCTTCTGTCTACGTTCCATTTCGTGTCACAGATCCAGTCAACATCTTTGGTCATAGTTCTAGTCATAATACTGTCTTCTCTTCCTGCTGAAGATCTGGTCGATGTTTTCCTATGCAGCTTCCATTGCAGGTCCTGTCTGCTAGGCCAGTGATGATCTTCGACTCCATGTTGTGCGCCTTTTTGTGTCTCTGCCCATACTCGTCGTCTACTTCTTGCAGACCGATAGTGCTTCCTTTGACATCCTGTGTTGATCCGGCCTTCACAAACCTCATCTTGTGCGACCAGATGGTTCATCTTGGCAGCTCCTGATGCATACATCTCTTCCTATTGTTGTGTTCCGGCTTTGCCACTCTGCTACTCCAGATTCGGTCACTAGCTCTTATTTCAGTGAACTCCAACAACTTCCTATGGAGTTTCTGTCGATTCCAACCATTGCTACCCCTTCTTGGGTGTTATCCTCTCGTCGATGATGAAGCTTCGTGTTGATTTTGTCATTTTTTATGTCTTTAATAATTTTTTTGCTTGGATGTTATTAGTGTTTATTTATTGTTGTTATTTTGTCGTCTTGCACGTGTGTTCCACATGATTGGGAGTATTTGAGATGAAGGCGATTCAGATGGTATTTCTCGACTCTCGCCTTAGTCCCACACGGTCCTCCCGGCTCATATCTTGTGTTATTTGTGCCTCCCCAGTTTTTCTCTGTAGATTGACATGTGTTGTGTATGATCTTTGTTTGTTGTGCTAATTTCAGCGGATTGTGTCATGTGAGACCGTCCTTTGTGCAGATTATCCCCGATGGATTATCCCTGACTGCCCATTTGATGATTATCCCCACATATTTTGTTACTTCCACATGTGTGTGGATGATGTTGGTTGACTCAATTCAAGTGAATTCACATCATTTGTGGGACTTGCATCGTGTGTATGTATGCGTCGTGTGTGGCTATGTCCCCGGTTTGATTTCTCGGTTTGAAATTTCCCCCGGTGGCTCATCTAATGATTTGTCCCAGATCGCCTACCTCCATTACTTTTATTTAATGTTTTAAGCTGAAGGTTTCCCTTCCAGCTTGAGGGGGAATGTTGTATGTATGAGTTTAGTCCCACATGTTCTGCTAGAGTTTTGTATGTCGTTGTAAACCTATATATATCCCTGTGAGGATGAATAAAATGTACCGTTTATTTTTTTTCTATATTCCAACACCAACCTCTGCCTTAATGTTTATTCGTCTTATAAAGGGCTGCCCGGTGCACAAATCATCCCAGCGCAGCGAGGGTCCGGGGAAGGGTCTCACAACAAGGGTGAAATGTAGGCAGACCTTACCTTGCATTTTGCAAGAGGCTGCTTAAGGACTTGAACCCGTGCCTCAAAGTATTTTGTCTTATCATCATATATTTTTGATCATGGATAGTTTGCTGCTGAAGTTGCCTCTACTTTGTAGGCATTGAAAGCGTCCTCCTTAAACCCTACCATTTTCTCCATGGCTTCCTATTGGCAAGCAAATTCTCGAGCTTAGAAATGATTGCTGATTTGCCCACAGTTATGGAAAAGGCTCTATCTATTATTAGGGAAACCAATAACTTTATATATATAACCTAAACATATTTAATATTACAACACTTCTCAACATTGGCGAAAGATATTCACTAAACTCATCTTATTACAACCTCTGATCATATCCTCTGAATTGAGACCCTTGTCAAACAATCTGTTACCTGACCCTTGTTCGAGACGTGAATCAACTCCAGTAGTTCACTATCGAGTTTTTTCCTTTATGAAAAACCTATCAATCTCTATACACTTGGTTCGATCGTGCTGGACTGGATTATTTGCAATACTGATGACTGATCGACTATCACATCATAACTCATCTTATCTCTTTGATCAAACTTCAGCTCCACAAACATCCCTTTCAACCACAGAAGTTCTGCAACCCCTAATGTCATGACTCTATACGTTGTCTCTTCTATCGATCTAGCCACTACTGACTGTATCATTCTCCTTTCGGAGACTAGCTTGCTTCCACAAATATACAATAGTCTGAAGTGGATCTCATGCCATCTACATAGCTAGCCCAGTCACAGTCGCAGTAGCCCTCAATCTTCATGTGTTTGTTCCTTCTGAACGGCAGATTGGCAACCCCTTGCAAGGAACATTCTTCAAGTACCGTGGAACCTGGTACACTTCATCCATATGGCTCTTCATGGGCCATGCATGTAGCGGCTCACCATGCTCACATCAAAGAAGATGCCTGGGTGAGTGTAGTTCACGTAAATCAACCTCCTGATTAGCCTTTGATACATCTCACGATCCACTGGTCCCCGGTCTCAGCACCCAGTTTACACTTCTTATCAATTAGTGTCGCAACAGGTTTGCACCACAACATCCTCGTTTCTGAGGAGATCCAAAGAATATTTCCTTTGTGAAATGACTATCCTCTCTGCCTCGTATGCAATCTCAATCCCAGAAAATACCTAACAAGACCCAGATCCTTCACCCCAAACTCTTTGCCAGAGTCCTCTTGAGGTGGCCAATCTCCTGCTCATCATCCCTTGTTATGATCAAGTCGTTTGCATACACCGCGAGCATGGTGATGTGACCTTCATTTTGCCTGAAAATACCGTGTGATCAACGTTTATCCGCTGATAACCCATTCCAATCATTACCTTCTTGAACCCGTCAAACCACACTCCAGGTGACTGCTTCAGCCCATAAATGGTCTTCTTTAACCTACAGACTTTGCCTTTTGTCTTGGCGTGCCAAACCCTGGGGGTATCTCCATTACACTTCCTCTGCTAGATCTCCATGAAGAAATACATTCTTCACATCTAGTTGGTGCAGCCTCTATCCATCATTCATCGCCAAGCTGATCAGAGTCCCAACGATACTCATCGTTTCAAACAGGTGCAAAAGTCTCACCATAATCGATGTCATAAGTCTGGTTGTACTTATTGGCAACCAATCAATCTTTGTACAAACGCATATGAAATTGACATCTCTAATGGTATGGGTATCATCCGAGTATTCAACGTAGGAGATCTAACTCCTAACTACAGGAGCGTGTGTATGTGGACCTTTCTCCGCACCTCTACTTGAGCCTTCACCTCCTACTCGATGTGATAGTTGGGGGAGGAGAAGTATGGGCATAATCGATGTCATAAGTCTAGCTGTACCCATTAGTAACCAATCGATTCTTGTAGCGCTCAACCTATCCCTCCAACTTTTGCTTCACAGTGAACACCCTTTTGCACCAAACGACCTTCTTATCCCTTGGAAGCTATGCGAACTCCCAAGGCTTGTTCTTTTCAAGAGCCCTCATCTCCCTTCATCGCTTTCTTCCACTTCTGATTGTCTTTGACAATGTGTCAATTGTTAGGTGCAATAATACTATTCAACGATGCAATGAATGTTTCGTGAGATGAGGAGATATAATCATAAGAAACAAAGGAAGCAATGTCCCAAACGTATCTATCAGAAGGATTTCCCGCATTGCTGCGAGTAGTCCTCCAAAATGTGACTGTTGGGGGAGAAGTAGAGGGAATGATATCACCCTGAGGCTTATGGTGATATAGGTGCTCAAGGAGTAGGGACAGACGTAGCCAAGGGACTAGGAGTTAGACTGGGCGCATGCACTGGAGCTGATATTGCTGGCAGCTTTCCCCTCTTACTGTATGTAATTAGCTCCCCCTGAGCTGTCGGTCTAACATATCTCCTCTCTCGAAATCTCATCCAGCTGCTCCTCATCACTCTCCTGCTCCTCTGATGATCCTCTCTACCATACTCCCAGATCTGTCACCAACCTCTCCCTCTCTTCGCCTCATATCTTTAGTATCTAGCAACTCTGGTGTGGGTAGAGCTCCCTCCTGTCAGTTGTACTGCTCCAACTCTCTAAAGTGAACATTCATTGCTCACAAAACATCTTTTCTCCGTTGGACTCCAACACACATATCCCTTTTAAGTACGAGTAGCTCATAAAGATACACTTGACTGCCCTTGCATCAAGCTTACCAACTCCCGATCTATTTTCCTTCAAGGGCACACGCACCCAAATATCTTCAAAGGAAGGATCCCTTCATTATGTCCCTGCAACAACTGACATAGAGACTTACACTCCAAAATTGTGATGACATCTTGTAAACTTGTGATGACATCCTGTAAACTAGTTGTTCCGCTGTCAACACTGCATATCCCTGCAGACTCTGAAGAACCTTCATGTTGAGCATCATACTTTTTGCCACCTCCAGAAGATGTTTGTTCTTCCTTTTTGCCACTCTATTTTGTGACGTTGTGTATGCACAGGTGGTCTGGTGCAATATCTCATATACTGATTAATACTCCTCAATTATACTATTAGTCTATTTTGTCCCATTATCCGACCTTAGCACATTAATCACTACAGTATATTGTGTCTGAACATGCTTATGAAAATTGAGGAAGCAGGTAAATATCTCACTCTTATTTTTCATCAAATATAACCAAGTGACATGGTATGCACAATCAATAAAAGTGACAAAATACTTATAACCATTCATAAAGCTTACAACACAAGATCCTCATACATCAGAATGAACTACATCAACAACAAAAGAGCTTCTATGACATGTACTAACATATGAACTCATAGTAAGTTTGTCTAAATCACAAGTGTCAACCAATTTAGCTTTATTTGCTTTTTTCAAAAAGAACATGAAATAACTTAGTTATAGTACCAAACGAATGGTGCCCAAACCGCCTGTGATGAAGTACCAGCGTATCCTCTACACTCACCCTCTTCCCTCCAACCGATGCCTTCTCTACCACAGAAATAAGAGTCGTGTCCAATCCTCCCCGATGTAGATACCACATCCCGTTTTACCAAGTCTCAATCCTAAGTATCTGCTTCGTCCCTTTCTCCTGGAACGTCACCTTGGGAATATTAAACAAAACAATACACCTCAGTTGAATAATTATGAAAATAATGGATAAGAGACTTACTGGAAAAGAATAAGCATGCAAAACATTGGATAGTTTTACTGAACCTGAACAATCAACAGTACCTTTACCGACCACTGGTTGGAATGTATCATCCGCCATCTGGAGGTTAACTGCAATAGCTAGGCGAGTATAGAAGCAAAACTCGCATGTGTTTCCTATCACGTGACGCAAAATGCATGGACCAATGATCCAGTCTGATGCCCTGGAGGAAGATATGGATGCAAGAGCAAGAGATCCATCAGTTGGGTGAGCATACATAGCAACCACCCCCACCCCCCTCAGCTCCATTCATGCTCTCCTCGCCCATTTCTTTGCTCTTGATGCCCTCCATCATGCTCCGAAGGGTCTGCTCCGCCTCTATATTAGAGAATGTCGGCTTCCTCTGCATTGTAGTCGTGCCCAAATTGGCACGATAGCCTCCTTGATCTCCATGAGCCCGACCACATCCACGACCATGTTCTCGTCCACTACCCAAATCTCTCCTTAGGTGGCTTGGGGCAGGCAAGCCTTAGATGGCCCACCTCCCTGCAGTTGTAGCAATGTCGGGTTTCTTCCCTCTGTCCAGTAACATCAGGGCCAGCAACTGCCAATGCTGACTTCACACTAGTGGACTCTCTTTTCTCTGTCTGAAGTTTGAGACGTGTCTCCTCCTAGATCATGGCAGAGATGGCCTCGGTAAGCGTATGAATCTTCATAGCAGATAGAAGCGGGGCTCTCCGCTGATCAAACTTGTTCTCTTTAGGAATTTCATCATCCTCTTCCACGATGATTTTGGAAGTCTGACACTACAAGTCGCTGCAACACATCCTGCCCGAGGCATGATCGTAATCCACCCATAGACGTTCCAACTCAGAGGCATACTCCTACACCGTCTTCTCTCCTTGAACAGTGTCATTCAAGGAATATAAGAAATATTGCAGAGAATATAAGAAATTATGCGGTTCATTCAAAACAGGTCTACATTCACAGGCAACATGTATTTTACAATTACAGGAAATTGGTTACAGGAATAAGCAATGGCAAAAACCCCGATAATGGGGGTTAAACTGAAAAGGGATTTAAGATATCTTGAGTTCGAGCTTTTTCATTTAGGTTCCGTTTGACGTTGTGGTGGTGGGCATGAACGCAGTATTTATGAACCGTCGTTCGTGATCGCCCGAGCTCACCTAACGGACTTCATCCACTTTTATGTTCAAAATTAGTTTTTTTTCTCTTGTCAAGCAATCATAACCATTGTCATTCTAGACATACATTCTATATAGGTGGCGTTTTTATCTGAACTCATCGGAGTAAAAACGTCACGCCAAACGAAGCCTTAGGTTGCGTTTGGCGCGGCTTATCGCGGCTCATTTGCTCCGGTGAGGTTGGACAAAAACGTCGTTGTCATAAAATGTATGTTTGGTATGACAAATGCTACTACCATTATCAAAAAAAGAAAGTTTGGGGCTAGATTTTGGCATGACAATGACATTTTTGTCCAACCTCACTGGAGCAAGTAAGCCGCAATAAGCCATGCCAAACGCAGCCTTAAATGTCAGAACCTTCAGATGAAGACTGCGTTCAAGCTAATAATTTTAAAAAATGCATTTCCTCTTTTCAGATATGCTTTTTATGGCTGGTGATCGCATATTATCTTGGCCGCCGTCATGCCAACCTAGCAATGTTGCAGGCTTCTTCTGTTTCATAAGGCAACACTGAGCTATTTCATGAATTCGTCCACAGTGCGACGATGATGATATTACCTGACCATCACTCGAGCATAAGCTGTGACAGAGAGGGGTAACGCTCGCGTTCCTAATATCTATAAAAACATAATACTTTTTTTTTTAAATTTTCTATGCTCGCACGTGTTTAAATAATGTGTTATGTTAGATGAAAGTGCTTAAAATTCATGGGCTCAGAAGAGGTTCTTGAGTTTGCTCTTCCAAATCCAAATGTGGTCATATAGATTTTATTGGTGCAACTTTTCTGGCCAATAATGTTTAGTTTATAAAGAAAATATTATTTTTGGTATCATATACTGAGAGTTTGGACAATGAATATCTGTGTTTGTTTCACGTCTGTGCCTTAGTGATCAAATTTGCAAGCTGTTGCTTTGAAGGAATAAAGTGTGGAGCAAGAATACCATGATCATACTGCTCTCGTAAAGAAAGCAGATACCCCGATATGCTTGAAAAAGAGAGTACTTCATTGGGTTCAGAGTAATATGAATAACATTAGTGTTATCACAGTAGAGTGAAGTGAGATTTGGAGAAGCAACACTAAGGTCTTTAAGAAGCCAGCGGAGCCAAATAATGTCCTCGACGGTGGTAGCCATGACCCGAAGCTTAGCCTCAGTGTTGGAACGAGAGACACCTGACTGTTTCTTGAATTTCCATGCAATAAGTGAAGAACCAAGAACACACAAAAACTCTTGACAGATCGACGATCAACAGGATCACTGGCCCAGGTAGCATCTGAGTTAGCACGGAGCTGCAGAGAACTACAGTTGGAGAAGAAGAGGCCTCGTGAAGTCGTAGCCCGAAGATAGCGCAAGAGCCGCAATAGATGACCATAATACACAGAAGTAGGCGCACCAACGAACTGGCTCAACACATGAACAACATGGACAATATCGAGCTGAGTAATAGTGAGGTAGACGAGACTCCCAACAAGGTGACGAAAACAAGTAGGATCAGAAAGTGGAACCCAGTCATCTGGACGTAGCTGAAGGTGATGCTCCATAGGGGTGTCCACGGTACGGGAGTCAGAGAGAGCAGCCCGAGCTAAAAGATCTGATGTGTAACGCTGTTGGGAGAGCTGAAAAATCACGGTTTGTAGAGGTGACCTCAAGGCCCAAGAAGTAACTTCATTGTCCAAGGTCAGTCATCTGAAACTGTTGCTGAAGGGGATCCTTGACGAAGGTCAAATAAGAAGGATCATCACCAGTAATGATCATATCATCGACATAAAACAACAGAAGAGTCCGGTCATGAGAGGAGAAATGCACAAATAGGGTTGGATCATGTGAACTCGGGAGCTAACTGGCAGCTGTAATGGTTGAGTTGAAACGTGCAAATCATGTGCGGGGCGCCTGCTTGAGCCCGTAAAGAGCTTGTCGTAAGCGACATACGAGGCGTGGAGAGGAGAGACCTGGAGGAGGAAGCATGTACACCTCCTGCTGAAGGTCACCGTGAAAAAAAGCATTCTTCACGTCGAGCTGAAACAGAGACTAGTGGCGAACACCTGCAACCGCAAAAGAGTACGACCCGTAGTCATGTGAGGGGCCAGAGAGAAGGTCTCGTCATAGTCTCGTCCCTACTCTTGCTGAAACCACGAGCCACAAGTTGAGCCTTGTAGCTCTCCACAGAACCATTTGAGCGAGTCTTGACCTTGAAGACTCACTTGCAAGTAATAAACACAACATTAGGTGGAAGAGGGACAAACTCCCAAGTACGACTGTGCTCGAGTGCCTCCAACTCAGCAAACATGGCGGCCTACCACTCGGGTATCTGGGCAGCCTCACGGTAGGAACTCATCTCTGGAGTACTATAAGCAGTTGCAGGAAGGGATGGCAGGTCCAACGGTAGTGTAGCATGGGAGTTTGTCCAACGGTCAGGAGGATCATCCACATGATACTCACTAGAGCAGACAGTCACTGAGTCTGGGGACACTGAAAGCGAGGGAACAGGAGCGGACGACGAGTGTAGTGATATAGAAGGGGGATGACAAGCGCATCAAATGCATAGGTAGGTGTCGAAGGGGAGGGGTTGGAAGATGACAGTAGACTGCGACAAGGGAAGAGGAAGTGACTGAGTAGACTGCGACAAGGAAGAAGAGGTGGACATACCGAAGGAGAGGATACATGGGGCAGAGAGATGAGAAGAGTGAGAAATTGCACGCCACAGGGAGTAACAGATGAGTGTGAGATCGAGTGGACAGAGAACACGAAGAAAGTGTGAAACTCGTCAAAAGTAACATCACGTGAGATACAAAGTCGACGTGCAATAGGGTCATAACGTCGATAGACTTTGTGCTCATTACTGTATCTAAGAAAGGCACAAGGAACAGACTGAGCAGAGAGCTTAGTACGCTCACGTGGAGGGATTAGAACATAACACCGACAACCAAAAACACAAAGATCAGTGTAACATGGGGGGTCGAGAGTACAGACACTCATCAGGACACTGACCCTGAAGGAAAGTGGAGGGCTACATGTTAGTAAGATAGACAGAGGTGGAAACAGCATCAGCCCAAAAATGAGGAGAAACGTGGGAAGAGATAAGAAGGGTGTGGGCTGTCTCGATAATGTGACGATGCCTCCTTTCAGCGGTGTTATTCTGAGTGTGGGCACCGTGACAGACAAGCTGAGGGAGTGTCGTGGGTAGCTAGCAGATCTCGAAAAGCATGAAAGAGATACTCGCCCAATGAGTTAGAGCGGAAAAGACAAATAGAAGCAGAAAGTGTGCGCACCATAGCAGAAAATGTTACATATATCTGAAAAAATTCAGATCGAGAATGCATAAAGTGGACCCAACAATAACGAGAATATTCATCAACGAAAAGAACATAATACTAGTGTTCACCCTTTGATACAAAAGGGTGCGGATCCCCATACATCATAATGAACTAAATTAAAAGGACGCTGAGACCTAGACTCATTAGACGGATAAGTGAGTTTTAGTTGTTTGTCGAGCTTACAACCTGAACAAAAATGAGATCGATCAATAGAAACACGACCAAGGAAACCATGACTAATGAGAGAAGGTAGTTGTGAATCACTGGGATGACCAAGACGGTGATGCCACTGAGAAAACTCACCGAAGGAAGATAAAGGGAGGAAGCTGATGGTGACAATGAAGTGGATGGAAGGTGGAGACGATCAAGGACGTACACCCCGCTACAACGACGATTAGCTCCAAGGAGTGCCCCAGTCAGATGATCTTGCACACGACATGTAAACTCATCAAAGGTAACAAGACAACCATGGGTTGTGAGCTGTCTGGCGGAGATGAGGTTCATGGATAATTTGAGTATGTATGCAACATTGGGAACATGAAAGTGACTAGTATGAAGGAGGTCACAACTGGTGATGTAGTGGTGGCATATCCTACCATGATACTACTGGTTGAGAAGACGGGTTGACAGGACAAGAGATGAGTGACATCATATGTTATGTGAAAAGAGACTCCAGAGTCAACCAAGTATCGGTTGAGATACCTACAAGGGCGGAGGCAGCCGGCTAGGAGGAGCAAGGCGGGAAGCTTGCTGGGAGAACTGCTGGGCTAGCAGCTGTGTAAGCTCAGAGACAAAAAAAGACTGTGTCGGAGCACGCTGCTGAACAGAATGTTGAGCCCTCGGAAGTTTGTGGCACTCAGATGTGACATGATCCAGACGCCGACAGTAATGACAGCGAACATGCGGGTGACGAGGAGTACCAGACTGAGCAACATTGGGCGCATAGATGCAAAAATATGTACAATATTATAAATGCACAAGTCACTCATACATTGAAGATATAATAAAACAAAATTATATCAATTTGCAATGTCTGCTACCCTTTCATATTAAAAAGGTGATTGTTATTAGCACCGCAGTTTTGGCTAGTCGCACCGCACTTGCTCCTAATTTTTCACGTCTTTTGGAAATACGTCTTGTACATGCATTTTTAGGAAATGTGTTTAACAGTAAAGTTGTAGATCTCGACGAGATCTACAACTTTCGTGTTGAACACTTCCTAAAATGCATGTACAAGGCGTATTCCTAAAAGACACGAAATCCGGACATATTTCCAAAGAACGTCCTATACATGCATTTTTAGGAAAAGTGTTCAACACAAAAGTTATAGATCTCGTTGAGATCTACAACTTTTGTGTTGAACATTTTTCCTAAAAATACATGTACAAGACGTATTTCCAAAAGACGTGATAAATTAGGAGAAAGTGCGATGCGACTAGCCAAAACTGCGGTGCTAATAACAATCACCTAAAAAATCAAGAGTTGAGTTAGATCATGAATTTATTATTTTTATTATTATATTGATATATATTTATATTTATATTTTCCATCTCGTCCTTTCCTTGAGCTTGTATTGTTCTTGAGAAAATTTTGATATGTTTAATGCACATGTGGGAGAAAATACAGTCGTATGATTATTATTCCAACAGTTTATGATTGTTTTTAAAATATGTCTGTATTAAAAAAGACGGTCATAATATGGTCATATCTAATAGCGAAGGATCTGAGCCGTTGAAATCACAGATGATACAGTTGGATCTGCTCCGCACAAAGAAGAGTAGTGCGTATGTTATACGCACCAAAAAAAACTCTTATTCACAGGGGGTGGATCTAAGGGGTGATGGGCTCAGGCCTGGACTTCTCCAAGAATTTTGTTAAATGGATAGTGTATTTGGATTCATCACATTGAAGCAATGAATTTTTATTACTTACCCTTCAAAAATGACTAGAAGAAGATTATAGGCTCTGTTTGGCACGGTGGTGACGATCGTAAATGTATGTGTTAAAACGTCATTCGTTAAGGATCACTTAACAAACATCATCTGTTTGAACATTGTTAAAGATAAAATAGAATTAGCCCATTTGGGAGGCCCATGTGTATTGGCCCATGTATAGCTCCTTTAGTCTCACATTGTAAAAGTAGATGTCTCTCCCTCTATCTACCTCTATATAAGTGTATGTATTCATATTCTTTGTGAATAATACAATTAAGTGTGATTTTCTCTCTCCTGTTTCTCTCTTCTTACATGTATCAGAGCCACTCGTTCCCTCCCGCGAACTCCTTTCTTCTATCCGCCTATCCTGATCAACATGTGGCCTACTTTCTTATCCACTCCAGTCCGCGACCTGCGACTCTGTCTGCGGCCTGCGATCTCCTCACCCTGCGGCCTGCTTTCCTATCTGCTCATCTCCCTAGGCCGCTTGGCTTCTGTGGTCTGCTTTCTCTTAATCCGCTTCCACTTCTCTCTGTGGTTCCACCATCCTCAGGCTTCTTATAGCCTCTTTTCACTGTCCCGTGGGGCCCACCTATCCCCTGCCTACTCGTGCTCTCTACTTCAGTCCGCTGCGAGCTCCCTCTCGCTCACTCTCCTGTCCGCTGCGAGCTCCTGTTTCAGTCCGCCACAGACTATCTTCTCCTTACTCTGCTTTTCTCCCTTGCGAGCTCACTCTCTTATCTCGCGAGCGTCTACTCGTCGTTGTTTTAGTCCGCTGCGAGCTCTCATCTGCTCTGCCGCAGCTCGCTCCTGCTTCAGTCCACTGTGGCCTGCTCTCTGCTTCAGTCCGCTGTGAACTGCTCCAGAACGTCGCGCGGTCTCTTCTTGCGGACTGCTTCAGTCCTCCGTGAACTTTCTCACCTTGTGCATTGTTGTGCTCGTCCCCTTGCCGCCGCGCCCTTCCTCTTAGTCTCCGTGACCTGCTCCTTCCCGTTCCTCTTAGTCGTCGGGACCTGTTCCTTCCTCGCTCTCTCTTGCAAGCTCCTGCTGCAGTCCGCTGTCTTCTGCTACTAGCTGCCCGGTCTGTTCTTTTATTCGCCATGCCCTCTAATGACTTCACCGTGACTACCTCCTCTCTGCCCGCCCGGGCTGCTGTCCAACCACCCGAGGTTCGTGATGAACTTCGCATCATCCCTATCTCCTTAAGCGGCAAGGCCAACTATGTCGAATGGGTTCATTCCGTTCGTCGTGTTCTGCAGACTAAGGGTCTATTCCATCACCTTACTCGGGTCAAATCTGTTGATCCCTCTGATGACTGGCTTCGCGATGATGACCGAGTCCAATCTTGGATACTTAACTCTATAGACACAAAGTCTTACCGAATGACAATGTACTCCGACACAGCTAAGGAAATGTGGGATGAGCTGCACTCCCTCTACTCTAGCCAGGATAGCTTACAACACCTTTTTGACATCATCTCTGCTCTTCAATCACTGGACTCTGTCACCACTGATGACTTAACTTCCTTTGTTGCCAAGACCAGAACCCTGGTAGAGGCCTTGATACAACACCAACCTCCCTCTGCCAACCTTGCTACTCAACGGGCACATGAGGAGGTTGTTGGGATCGCTATGATGATGGCCCGTGTTCCTAGCCATCTTCACAGTATCCGGGCTCATATTCTCTCTTCTTCTACTACACCCTCTCTATCTGATGTTTGCTCAATGGTGCTCATGGTTACACCACCTCCCGAGGCTCCAGCCACCTTTTCTCCGACTTTGCTGCAGTAACCCCTCCTCCCTACTCCTGCTCCCTCTGGCCGAGGATCTTCTACTCGGGGAGGTCGCTTCACGTCTCATGGACGGGGACGTGTTGGGCGCTCTATACTCAAGTGTATTTACTGCGGTCGTGATGGCCACCTTGAAGCTACCTGCTATTGCAAACATGGTTTGCCTCCTCATCTTACTGCTCTTGATGTTGTTGTTGCTCCTGCCCCTGCTGGCACCTCTCCCATAGACCTCTCATTTACTGCTCAGAAGGATATCAATGACCTCCGCCTACAGCTACAGCAGCTTCAGGGCATGGTCAATTGTTCCTCTGGCTCGGTTGCTTCCTTCTCTACTGAAGGTTTCTCCTGTCTCTCCTACAGCTCTCAATGGATCTTGGACTCTGGAGCCACCCACCACATTACTTCCCAGAAACCTCCATAATACATGCACACTGAGTATCCCAGGTTTATCACTGTGGCCAATGGCGATACTACTGTTTCTGGAGCTGCGGATTTGCAACTTACCCCTACTCTCTCCTTAACCTCGGTCCTTCATGTTCCGGGATCTCCCTTCAACCTACTGTCTGTTAGTAGGCTTGCTTAGGATCTTGATTGCTGTCTAATCTTTTCTCCTTCTTCTTTTGTCATGCAGGATCGTCGCACACAGAATGTCATTGGTAGAGGACGACTGTCAAACGAGCTGTATCTCCTGGACGCTCTCCCCACTTCATTCTTTGTTGTTCCCTCCATCAACTGGCATCGTCGTCTTGGCCATGCTCCTCTTCAGATTATCAAGAAGGCTCTTCCCGATATCTCTTTACATGATTTTTTGTGTGAATCATATATCTTTGACAAGCAACATCATATTTCTTTCCCTCCTGCATGTAATCGGAGTAGTACTCCGTTTTCTTTAGTTCATTCTGATATCTGGGGTCCTTATCAACTTCCCAGTTTGTTTGGTTATCGTTATTTTGTAATCTTTATTGACGACTATTCACATCTCACATGGTTTTATTTACTTCATGATCTTACTGAACAAACGTCTGTTTTCCGTGCCTTTATTCTTGAAATACGTACGCAATTTTCTACTACCGTACAAACGCTTTGCACTGACAATGCTCGTGAATACACTAGTCGCAGCTTCTCCAACTTATTCACCGACTTTGGGATAATTCATCAAACTTCGTGTGCATATAGAGCTGTCACGGTTCTGGTTCGGTTCCGGTTCTACTAAAACCGTGAACCGAAGCGCTAATGTAACGGTTCTTCAAGTTAGAACCAAAACCTTATTTGGTTTGACCGGTTACGGTTCTGGTTTCGGTTCCATCATAATTTTTGGGACCGTTGTGTCAACAGTTCTGGTTACGGTTTAACAAGAACCAAAACCAAACCGGCCACTAACGGTTCGGTCCGGTTCTATGCGCTTCGGTCCGGTTCCAATCGGTTCCAACTAAAACCAAAACCAAATTTGTCAGAATGAAATACAAGTGGTCTACAAAAAACTCAAAACATCATCAAAATAAAAATAATTAAGTTGCACATTCCTTAGCGGTCTCTTCCACGATCGGTGGGCTAGTATGTGTCGCCTTCCTACGCTTGTAGACTCGCCATGACGTCTAGTCGGCTTGTGTGTCTCATTGACATGCTTCTATGTGGTTCGGTCCGGTTCAAATGGGTTCCAGCTAAAACAAAACCAAATTTGACAGAATGAAATAAAAGCGGTTTGCAAATAATAAAACTCAAAACAACGAAATAAAAATAATTATGTTGTGCACTCCTCGTCGGTCTTTTTCACAATCTGTGGGCTAGTATCTGTCGTCGTCCTACGCGTAAAGACTTGCCACAGCGTCTAGTCGGCTTGCACGCATCTCGTCAGCTTGCGCGACCGTAATAATCGGCTACAATTATTTGTCTTTCATGATTACTATTTAGTAGTAATTGTATACATTCTATATTTTTTTAAATAAAATTAATAATAATAAACGGGTTGCATTTCGGTTCTACTTCGGTCCGGTTCGGATCAGGTCCAAAAATCTTGAAACTGCTTGAGACTTGTATGTTCTGGTTCCGGTCCGGATAATAAAATTTAAGAACCACGCCCGAACCAATGTTGTTCACGGTTTCAAAATTCAAACCAGAACCCTAATAATTTGCAAACGGTTCAGTTTGGTTCTTTGCGGTTCCAGTTCGGTTTTCGGTTTTCGGTTTTAAGTGATAGCTCTATGTGTATACACACCCCAGCAAATGGTGTGGCCGAGCGGAATAATCGTCACCTTCTTGATGTCACTCAGTCCATCATGCTTCAAATGGTCCCCGCTGAATATTGGAACTTTGTTGTCTCTACTGCTTGCTACCTCATTAATCGTATGCCCTCCTCCACGCTTAACTTTGCTTCTCCATTCAGTCTCTTATTTCCTTCCAAGTCCTCATTTTCTCTCACGTATCGGACATTTGGTTGTGCCTGTTATGTTCACTCTCTCGGACCACCACGTGACAAACTTGCCGCCCGCGCCACCAAATGTATATTTGTTGGTTACTCTCGTACTCAAAAGGAGTATGTTTGATACTCTCCCACAACAAACAAGGTGTTCGTCTCCGCGGATGTTACCTTTGCTGAAGATGAAAGCTTCTTCTCTCACACCTCCACTCTACCACCCCAGTCCATTATTCATCGTCTGGCTGTCCCCGTCACCTCTCTGCCTCCCACTCCTTCCGCTCCTCCAGTACCAACTTCACCACCTCTCCCTCCTCCCCCACCTCCACGTGTCTCCACTCGCCGCTCGTCCTGGATTGCAGCACGACAGCAGACCCCTCCTACAGATGATATTCTGTGCGTGGACCGTCAAGCATCACCCTCTACGGCTCACCCCATGGGCAACTATGTATCCCTACATCGTCTCTCTCCACCTCTTCACACTTTTGCTCTCTCTCTCTCCACTATTTCCGTTCCTAACTCTTTGCAGGATGCTCTACAACATCCGGGCTGGCGTGCGGCCATAGATGACTGCTCTCTGGGCTAACCGGACTTGGGACCTTATTCCTCTCCCTCCTGATCAGCCTTGTGTTAGCTACAAATGGGTCTTTACAATCAAACATGCTCCTGATGGGACCGTTGATCGTCTCAAAGCCCGTCTGGTGGCTCGGGGCTTCCCCCAGCAATATGGCCTCAATTATGATGAAACATTCTCTCTGGTGGCAAAACTAAGTACTGTACGAGTTCTGATCTCTCTTGATGTGCACCGCCAATGGCCCCTTCATCAATTGGGTATCAAAAATGTCTTTCTCAATGACGATCTCCAAGAGACTGTGTATATGCACCAGCCACCTGAGTTTGAGACCACGGGGGAGTCTCGTGCGTGTCTTCTCCGGAAGTCTATATATGGTCTCAAACAATCCCCTTGCGCTTGGTCTGATAAGTTCAATAAGGTGGTTCACGAGATGGGATTCACTCGGAGCTCTGCTGATTTCTCTCTTTTTACTCATCATCAAGCAACAAGGACAGTTCTTCTTCTTGTCTATGTTGATGACATTCTGATTACGGGAAACGACACCATCGGGATCCAGAAAATCAAACAACATTTGAACTCCGTCTTTCAGACAAAAGATCTGGGTAATCTGCGATACTTCCTTGGACTTGTGGTTGCAAGGAGATCTAATGGACTACTCTTGTCTCAACGGAAGTACTGCATAGATCTTCTACAAAGTGCAGGCTACTCGGGATGCAAGCCTACAAATACTCAGATGGATATGAATCATCAGCTATCGAATCATGACTCTGGGAATGACCCTGTTCTGACCAATCCAGAGTACTATCGACGCTTGGTGGAGAAATTAATCTACCTCACACTTACGCCGCCTGATATCTCATTCGTTGTTGGAGTTGTGAGCTAATTCATACATACTCCGCGGACTTCTCATCTCCGAGCTGTCGAACAGATCCTCAGATATTTAAAGAAGGCTCCTGGACAGGGACTTGTTTATAAGTCATCGTCTTCTTTATCTCTTGTTGCCTACTCTGATGTGGACTATGCGGGGTCACTTGATGATAGACATTCCACAACTGGTTTTTGCACATACGTCGGACACCTTATTACCTGATGCAGTAAGAAACAGACTGTTATTGCTCGCTCGTCTGCTGAGGCAGAATATCGTGCTATGGAAGCGATCGTGTCGGAGGTCACCTTGCTAGAGGGCCTCCTCAATGATATGGGTCTCACACTCTCCTCTCCTGCTACCCTGCTCTATGATAGTCAAGCAGCCATACATATTGCCAAGAATCCGGTATTTCATGAGCGCACAAAGCATATTGAAGTTAACTGTCACTTCATTTGGGAGAAGGCTCAGTCAAAGAAGATAGTATTGGATCATGTCTCAGCCTCCAATCAAATTGTTGATATCCACCAAGGCTCTCTCACGGACTTTGTACTATCAGTTTTTATCCAAGCTTGGCGCTTATGATTTGTACACTCCATCTTACGGGGAAGTGTTAAAGATAAAATAGAATTAGCCCATTTGTGATGCACATGTGTATTGGCTCATGTATAGCTCCTTTAGTCCCACATTGTAAACGTAGATGTCTCTACCTCTATATAAGTGTATGTATTTCTATTCTTTGTGGATAATACAATTAAGGGTTATTTTCTCTCTCTTGTATCTCTCTTCTTACAAACATAAAAGTGGATGAAGTTCCTTAGGTGGGCGTTAACAAATGACAATTTAAACATCATGTTTGATGGGGTTCTCCCCTAAGAATGGTTCGGTCAAGCCCGAGGACCACCCCGCCCCAACCAACACTAAGTTTTCGGCCAAGCGCGCGCCAGCGCGCGCCCGGGGAAGCGCGCGCCTGCCCTCGTCCTGGGCCGCGTGCACCTGTGTGTGCTCTGAGAAGCGTGAACATGCGCACGCAGGGCCAGGCCGCGCGCAAGGCGTGCCCTTCTTCCACGGTCGCCTGGCCGCCCGACGGAGCCGCCGCCCCTGGCAGGGGCAGCATGTGTTTCAGCCAAAACGGGCGGCAACTTTGCCGCCTGTACTAGTCGCCGCCCCTCACAAGGGAGGCCCATGTTTTGCCCAGAATGGGCGCCATTATGCCGCCCGTTCTGGCCGTCGCCCCTCACAGGGGCGGCCCCTGTTTTGCCAAGAACGGGCAGCAATTTTGCCGCCCGTTCTGGTTGCCGCTCCTCACAGGGGAGGCCCTTGTTTCGCCCAGAACAGACGACGATTTTGCCGCCCGTTCTGGCCCGCCGCCCCTCGCAGGGGTGACCTTATTTTGGCTCGGAACGGGCGGCCATTTGGTTGCCCATCCTCCTCCGTAGGCCCCGATTAGAGGCCGCATTGCTTTCCCCTCGTCCGGCCGGCCTTCCGTTGGCGGCCGACCGTTTTCCTCCGGTCAAGCGTGACCTTCGCCGGCGAGCAACCTTCCTCGTCGCCGTCGTCGCCGCCCGTCGTCCGTCATATGCATTCTCCGCCGTCCGATCACGCTCCCGCGATTGTCGTCGTCGGTTACGTGGGTAACCACCCACGTAACCGCCCGCATGATCTCCCGTAATGGAGATAATGTGTTGTCAAAAATGGTCTGCGTTTAATATAAATTATAAAATTAATGTGCATATTAAATCATATTCCCGTAAAATTAATTATAATATTTCGGTCTATTAATAGCGGTCATGGTGGTTATGAGTTGCGGATAACTGCGTAACCTCCATAATCACCCATGAAGCCTATAAATAGGACTCTGTCAGAAAATCCTCATGCGGATTCTCTCTCTCCTTCCTCCTTCATCTCGTCCTTCTCCTCCTTCGAAGATCTTCAAGCACTCCTTGAAAATCCCCTTCCTCTTTGACGCCTCCTTCGACGATCTTCATCTTCTTCGCCCGGGAAATCCTCCGACGGATTTTCTCTCCTCCATTTCTCTTCCTTGCGCGCGTCACCTCCCCTGTGCGTGTTGCCTTCCTAGCGCACTCTCGCGCGCGTCCTCTTCCTTGCGCGCTCCCGCGCGCATCGCCTCCTTGCGCACTATAGCATGCATCTCTTCTTCGCGCGCTCCCATGCGCGTCCTCTTCCTTGCGCGCTCCCGCACGCATCGCCTCCTTGCGCACTCTAGCGTGCATATCTTCCTTGCGCGCTCCCCCACGCGTATTCTTCCTTGCGCGCTCCCGTGTGCATTGCCTTCCTTGCGCGCTCTTACGCACGTTGCCTTCCTTGCGCGCTCCCTCACGCATCGCCTCCTTGCACGTTCTAACGCGTGTCTCTACCTTACGTGCTCTCTTCCAACAAGCGCTCAACGCATTCTTCTCCAGCAAGCGCCCTACGCGCTCTCCATCGGTCAGCTCTCCGCACGCTCTGTCGTCAAGTCGGCCCCAAACACACCTCTGTGTGTTCCGCTCCTAATACTGCTGCAAGTATTCAACGCCCACAACTCAACAACAAGCCCACCAAGCGCCAGCAAGTCAGCAATTCTCGTCTCCTCCACGTACAACAAGAGACAATCACCAGAAGATAGGATGCGCCCGACGCGTCGTATGAGCTTCCAAGTCCCCGACTTCAGAGCGAGTACAACAAGCTGCCCCGCCACTGAGAATTATTAGAAGACCCCAAAATACAACGAGCGCATCGCTCCCTGCAGCACACGAGAAAATAGTTAGCCCTGCGAGCGGTGGCTGGTCACCCTCCAGGTTCTCTCTTTCTCTCTCATAATTGTAAGGAGAGGCGGTCTGTCGCCCTCGAGTTCTTGAAAAAGTCATGTAACAACACTCAGATCTAGTGAAGGTTTGGTCGACACAGATCCGACCACGTGATTTTTCAACTCTTTCCGAGGTTTTCCACGTCAAAAAATTATCTTGTCAGTATTCTATTTTCATTGACTGTGTGCGCTCGACCGTTCCGAGAGCTAAGACGGTCCAGGTATTCCGGCCCGATCGGGACGTCGAGTTAGTCCGCAATAGTTTTGGCGCTAGAGAAAGGGCCACACACTAGCCCTTCAAAAATCTTCATCTAAGACGCACACTCGGATCCTTGTTGACATGTGGTTTTTCACCTCTTTCCGGGGCTTTTCACATCAAAAATTACTTTGTCAGTATTCTATTTTCATTAACTGTGTGCGCGCTCGACTGTTCTGAGAGCTAAGATGGTCCAAGTATTCTGGCCCGACCGGGACGTCGAGTTAGTCCGCAATAGTTTGGCGCCGTCTGTGGGAAATGAGTTTCCAACATCCTCAGAAGACAGTTCCCTCAGCACAGTGGTGCTCGTGACTAGATACTATGGCGGGAGGAGTTACCCGCACTGCAGAAGGGATGACCCTTGGGGGGCACGTCCGTCCAGTTCCCCCTAACTTTCCTATCAACATGCTGAGTGAAGCAGAACACCCCCCCCCCCCCCCCCCCCCGTGAATGTTCAAGGCCGCGAACTTCGTCCTGCCAAAAAACCTGAAGCTCAAAATCACTGCAACTACCCTGAAGTAGCGGGCATCGATGAAAGGATCACGAGTGAAGAAATTCTCAACTTAATCACAGAAGAGCGCGAGCAAGCCAAGCAGAGCGCCGCTTCGGCCAACCGCCCCCTCCATCATTACTCGTCATTTGCACCTGAGATCCTGACACACCCAATCTGCTAAGATGGTCCAAGTATTCTGGCAGATCGAGACGTACGATGATACAAGTGACCCGTCCGGGTATCTCAGACATTTCGCAATCATGATGCAAGTAATGTCTCAGATCAACTATTGTGTCAAGCTTTCCCGGCGACTTTAAAAGGATAAGCTCGCACCTGGTTCCTATCTCTGAAGGAGGGGGAGATGAAGAATTTTGCAAAACTATCACAACAATTCACAGACCAATTCATTGTCAGCCACCGAATAGTTAAAGATTTTTCCCACTTGTCTGGGATCCGACAAAGTGAAGGAGAAACCCTCAGAGATTTTTTTCGTCGTTTCACTGCAGATGCACAACTGATCTCGGGCATCAGCCTCGAGCTCTTACAGGGCTTCCTCTTGGGAGGACTCCACCCCGACAGCTTATATTCAACATTAATGAGAGAAACGACATCAAGTTATCATGATCTAATACGACAAGTCGAAGCACAGATTGCAGCCGATGAAGAAATTAAGACACATCAAAAATAATTCGATAGAGACATAAAAAGGAGAAGGGGGCAAGAAGCTTCGTCAGACCTGGGGAAGAATAGCGAATGTCGCAGCAACCCACGACCTTGGCATCACCTGAAATACACACCCTTCAATACCTCAAGAACAAATGTGCTTTACGCAATCCAAGGCAGCGAGGTGATCCGCAACCCCAGACCCCTCGCTAAAATTGTGGGGGACCAAACTAAGTACTGTGAGTTCCACCATGGAGGACACAACACAGAAGGTTGCTCAAAGCTTAAAGAGGAGATCGAGTATCTCATTAAACGAGGCGTCCTGGGGAGATTCTTACAGGGCTAAGCACCAAGTCCGCTGACAGGAAATCAGCCAACTGCTTGCTAGAACGGACTGACTTACAACCCCTAAGTCGACCAGCCCAAGAGAGGGCTTCGTACCTATCAGGGGGGCTCTGCCCAGTGTAGCGTTTATCAATTTTACTTTCCTATGAATTCTTCATGTAAATTTTCACAAGAACATACTCACGATTGTAACTCTAATAACTTTAAAAGTTTTCATATTTCAGTCATATAGAAGGCGAGTATCATCGACGCGATTTGAAATGCATACTCACTTCGCCCAAGTACAAAGACGTTCATTTACATTTACAGCAACTGCCTTCAGGAAGCGTGCTCCTCACAGCAACTACCTTCGGGCAGCGCGCTCCTTACAACAACTTCCGAGCAACGTGCTCCTCGCAACAACTGCCTTCGGGCAGCGCGCTCCTTATAGCAAGTGCCTCTGAGCAGCACGCTCCTTATAGCAAGTGCCTCCGAGCAGCGCGCTCCTCACAGCAACTGCCTTTGGGCAGCACGCTCCTTACAACAACTGCCTCCGAGCAACGCGCTCCTTACAGCAACTGCCTTCGGGCAGCGCGCTCCTTATAACAACTGCCTCTGAGCAGCGCACTCCTCACAGTAACTGCCTTCGGTCAGCGCGCTCTTCACATCAACTGCCTCTGAGTAGCGCTCTCCTCACAGCAACTACCTTCGGGCAGTGCTTCTCACAACAACTGCCTTCGGGCAGCGCGCTCCTCACAACAACTGTCTTCGGGCAGCGCGCTCCTTGCAACAATTGTCTCTGAGCAGCGCGCTCCTTACTGCAACTATCTTTGGGCAATGCGCTCCTCACATCAACTGCCTTCGGGAAGCGCACTCCTTACAGCAACTGCCTCTGAGCAGCGTGCTCCTTACAACAACTGTCTTCAGGCAACGCGCTCCTTGTAATACCTGGATCAAATATTTACATTCTCCAGCAATGCTCTCTTGAGCAGCCCCCAGCGCTCAGGCCAAAAGAAGAAAAAGAGCATAATTATCACAACTACATGCAAGTACATACGTAAAGGCGTCAATCAAGAACCGTCAAATAATAAAGTCGACATACAAGACACCAGACTAGAAATGCAAAAATGCAAACACACACTAATACAAAGAAACAACACCGCTACACATCAGCTGCGTCAACATCAGAACTCTCATCGCCAGAGATATCATCAAAGCTAAGGTCGGAGACGTCGCATCCCGAGCTCCTGCTAACAAGACGAAAAGTCTTCGAGACTCCACGCCTGAGGGCCAGCTCTCGAACGTCTTCCACCCGAGGCTCCACCTCCTTAGTCTAGATCTCATCACGAACTTCCTCGAAAATCAAGCACCGATGCCGCATGTAATCCAGAGACTCTGTGTACTTCGCAAGACCAGCAGCCTTCAACTCTGACACGCGGTTATCAGAAGATAACACCTCCACTTGGGCTTTCGCCGCACAAAGCTCCGTCTCCAAACGAGAAGTTTCCTCTTGAGCACGCATCAGCATCAGTGTAGTCCTTTCCACCAGAGAATTCTCCACCTCTAAAGATGCTCGAGCCTCCTCCAATTCTGCCCTCAGCTCTGATCCAATCCGGCGAAATCAAGAAACATCTCAGTCATGATCATCCCTTAGAGTGACAAGAGTACCTCGCCAAGTAAGGAACTCTTCTGCCTCAATGAAGATGGAAGCGCCACATCCACATCCCTATATCTCGCAACAACAGGTTTCCTCCTTCGACCATGTGCACAAGGTACCCCGATGGCAAACTCGGGGCACCAGAAACTCGCATCTTGACAACCTCTTATCCTACACGTATGAGTGCTCAATGCGTCAAGCATATTGCACCCTTACTCATAATCAGCGCACATTGCGCGCGTTAAGCACACATCGCGAGTATTGCACACCACATGCACAATGCACATTACGCCCCACGCGTACACTGCTCACATTGTGTTATGCACACATGTCGCATGCATCACACAATTGTGGGCTCTATGCACCACGCATATTACACCTTGTGCATTTTGTGCACGCTGCACGCATGGTGCACACAACACCTGTTACACATCACACCCATTACGCAATGCACACGTAACACTTCGTGTACATGCCACACATCTTGCACCTTGTGCATTCTACGCCATGCACGCATAAATTCCAAAAGTGCACCTCGCGCATTCTGCGCCCACCACACACATCAACGCATGACACTCATCGTTCACATTCCCCTCACCATGACATACTCATGCATGCAATTCATCAATCAAGTCCTCGCACTCCTTTCACTCCGACCACGGAGTCCGAGGACTTGGGGGCATCTGATGGGGTTTCCCCCTAAGAATGGTTCAGTCAAGCCCGAGGACCGCCCCGCCCCGGCCCGCACTAAGTCTTCAGCCAAGCGCGCGCCGGCGCACGCCCGGGGAAGCGCCCGTCTACGCGGGCAGGGCCAGGCTGCGCGTAAGGCGCGACCTTCTTCCTCGGCCGCCTGGCCGCCGACGGAGCTGCCGCCCCTAGCAGGGGTGGCTTGTGTTTCGGTCAGAACGAGCGGCAACTTTGCCGCCCCTCCTGGTCGTCGCCCTCACAAGGGCGGCCCGTGTTTTGCCTAGAAGAGGCAGCGATTCTGCCTCCCATTCTAGTCTCCGCCCCTCACAGGGCGACCCCAATTTCGCCAAGAACGGGCGGCGATTTTGCGGCCCGTTCTGGCCGCCGCCCCCCACAGGGGCAGCCCCTGTTTCGGCCAGAACGAGCGACAATTTTATCGCCCGTTCTGGCTGCCGCCCCTCACAAGGGCGGCATATGTTTCGCCCAGAACGGACAGCAATTTTGCCGCCCGTTCTGGCCGCCGCCCCCACAGGGGCGACCCTCGTTTCGTCCAGAATGGGCGGTGGTTCCGCCGCCCGTGTTTGCTCGCCACCCCTCACAGAGGCGCCCTTCTTTTGGCGCGGAACGGGCGGCCATTTGGCTGCCCATCCTCCTCCATAGGCCCCGATTAGAGGCTGCATTGCCTTCCCCTCGGCCGGTCGGCCTTCCGTTGGCGGCCGGCCATTTTCCTCCGGTCAAGCGTGACTTTCGCCGACGAGCAACCTTCCCCGTCGTCGCCTCCGCTGCCCGTCATTTGTCATGTGTTTTCTCCGCCGTCTGATCACGCTCCTGCAATTGCCGCCGTCGGTTACTGGGGTAACCATCCATGTAACCGCCCGCATGATCTCTCGTAATGGAGATAATGCGTTGACAAAAATAAATTGGTCTGCGTTTAATATAAATTATAAAATTAATGTGCATATTAAACCATAGTCCCGTAAAATTAATTATAATATTTCGGTCTATTAATAATAGCGGTCATGGTGGTTATAAGCTGCGGATAACCACGTAACCTCCTTAACCACCCATGAAGCCTATAAATAGGACCTCATACCCCCCTTTAATTTTCATTCTCTCCTCCATCGGAAAATCCTCCTGTGGATTCTCTCTCTCCTTCCTCCTTCATCTCCTTCTCCTTCTTCGAAGATCTTCAAGCGCTCCTTGAAGAAATCCTTCCTCTTCGACGCCTCCTTCGAAGTTCTTCATCTTCTTTGCCCGGGAAATCCTCCTACGGATTTTATGTCTCCATTTATCTTCCTTGTGCGTGTCGCCTCCCCTGTGTGTGTTGCCTTCCTTGCGCACTCCCGTGTGCGTCCTCTTCCTTGCGCGCTCCTGCGTGCATCGCCTCCTTGCGCGCTCTCACGCGCATCGCCTTTGAAAGTTATTTAACTCAAGGTTAGCTAATCACCTAGAGGGGGGTGAATAGGTCTTTGAATTTTTATCAGTTCTTTAGCTGTTTTCAAATTTAAACTATCTAGAGCTTATCCTTAGTTCCTGCAATAAGAAAGAAAACAAGCAACACATCAAACACAAAGATATATAGTGGTTCCCCAATTGGATACATCCACTTTCCCTACCACCTATCCAACTGATTTGTTGGACAAGACAAACTCTACCAATATGCTCCTCGGAGCTTACACCTCAGGCCCTCAGCCTATAACACAGATTCTTCACAGAATCTAAACTCAGAACCACAAGGGTTCCTACCTCAGAGCCGTAAAAGACTCCTACAGCTCAGTGATCCACTGATCACCTACCTCGGCCTTATTTATAAGGCCTACAACTCAGGCTCTTCAACCCTACAGCTTCAGGCACACAACCCTACTCTCAGAGTGCTACAACACTCCTACAACTCAGTACCCTTCCAGGTACCTACAACTTAGCCTCCTCCAAGGCCTACAACTCAGTGACACACTTGTCACCTACAGCTCAGTGAATCTTCATTCACCTACCTCAGGCATAAGGCCCTACACTCAGGCTGGGAGGACAGCCCTACCTTAGATGCACACTTGGATCCTATCTCAGAGAGCAACACTCTCCTACCTCAGGCTATAAAGCCCTATAGCTCAGATCCAAACTTGAATCCTACCTCAGTACCCCAACAGGGCACCTACCTCAGTGACTAATTAGTCACCTACCTCATGCACAAAATGCCCTACACTCAGATTCAGATAAACTGAATCCTACAAGAAGTAAATACAAAATGATTAAGAAAATAAACAACTGACTCAGAGATAAATCTCTGAGTCTACCTTGTTGGACTGAGCGGATATCAGTCCAGCACACTTGCTGTAGAAGGAATTAGTGCTCTTCTACAACTAACACTTTTCTGCTGCACAGATGAGCAACAACCAGCTTGCTGAATAGATGAATCAGCTTCTCTGTTCTGGAAAGAACTAACTTGCTGAGCTTGAAGAGCTTCAGCTAACTTTCTTTACCTTAGCGGCCATCTCTGCTGGACTTTAGCTTTCAAGCTTGATGGAGAAGAAGATGTTCAGCCGCCTCTAATTTCCTTTTTCCGTTCGATCTCTTTTGTTTCCCTAATCCTTTTCATTTTTCCTTTTTATATGCTTTGATTTGAATCAACGACACACTAGTATGTGGGCCCAGCCAAGCTTTGGTGAGCCCCAACTTCTTCAGAAAAGGACAAGGCAGCTTTCGGCGCCACTGCAGTTTTCCCGCAACGACTACATGTAAGTTGACTTTGATGACGTCAGCAATGGTCATCATCATCTGGACTTAGAAAATATTCCAGAAATCCATGAAGCGTTGAGTGATGTTAAGTCACTCAACGCCATTTGTCTTGGCTCTCAGCGCTTCTGGACTTGTGAATTTTCTCTGGATTTGTCTCAGCAGTTCTGTCTCAGCAGTCTCAGCGGTTTCTTCTTAACAGCTGTGACAGGCCTTTGTCTCAACGCTTTCTTTTTATCAGCTAAGACAAGTGTCTGTCTCAGCAGTATCTTCTCAGCGGTCTCAGCGGTTTTCCTCTTTAACTGTCTCAGCGCTTCCTTCTTCATTAGAAGCGTTGAGTGAACATGCTTCACTAAACACTTGTGGACTTAGAGAAATCCAGCTAGTTTTGTCTCAGTGCTTCCTTCTTCCTTAGACGCGTCGAGTGAACCTGCTTTACTCAACACTTCTGGACTTAGAGAAATCCAGCTAGTCTTGTCTCGGCGCTTCCTTCTTTATTAGAAGCGTTGAGTGAACCTGCTTCACTCAACGCTTCTGGACTTAGAGAAATCCAGCTAATCAGCTGTCTTAGTGGTCTCAATGCCTTCTTCTCAGCTGTCTCAGCGGTCTCAACGCCTTCTTCACAACTATCTCAGCGGTTTCAGCGCTTTTTGCCTTTGTCAGTTTTTTTGGGTTTAGCTGCGTTTGACGATCTATGGGTTGAGCTCGACGAACTCTGATCTTCTCAGCAGTCTTAGCGCTTTTTGCCTTAGTTTATTTTTCTGGATTTAGCTTGACAAGTGTTGAGCTGAGCTCGACGATCTTTAAGCTTAGCTCAACGAATTACAAACTGAGCTCGATGAGCTTCAAGCTGAGCTCGACGAATTTTGAGTTTATCACCAAACTCATTTTTCTTCACCTGTCCAATCATGGACTACCTGCATTGCATGAACTAGGGCACACATTAAATACATTATGTGTGTCTGTCATAGACCCGTTTGACTTCTTACAAATATGGGATATTGAGATCAATAAACCTAATAATCTCCCCCTATTTGAAGAAGTCAAAATAATACAGGTCATTGACAACTTAGCATATTCATCATAGACAAAATTTAACATTAGTAGAGTGTGGAAATGTTACCATATTTCTCCAGCCTGTGCAGAATTATTTACTCCCCCTGGCATGCTGTCATCCTTACTGTTCCACTTGTATGTTCTTCTCAACCCTTGACATCTATCCTCTCCCTTTTTGACTTCTGCAACAGGGAGCATACTGAGGAGTTTTTCTCCCCTATCTGTCTGGAGTAGATATTCTCACTGTGACTGAATCTAGTTCAGTTGTTGGGATGGCTCCCCCTCAATAGTTGCACTCCATCTTCATTATCTGGAGGAAGAACTTGTACTGCCTACAAAATAAACAGTGCAGCATATGGTAGAAGAGAGAATTGAAGCTACACAAGATTCAACATACCCAATTCAAATTTGAAGGTGTTGAACTTGGCTTCATCTAGTGGCTTAGTGAAGATATCACCCACTTGCTTGTCTGTGGAGACAAACTCAAGGGAGATGTCTTCTTTTTCCACATATTCTCTAATGAAATGATACCTAATTTCTATATGCTTAGTCCTGCTATGGGAGACAAGATTCCTAGCTATAGAAATTGCACTAGTAGAATCACAAAATAATGGAGTTCTACTTATCTGAATATTGTAGTCCTGAAGTTGATGTTGGATCCACAACAACTGAGCACAGCAGCTTCCAGCTGATATATACTCTGACTTTACTGTTGATATTGCAACACTTGTTTGTTTCTTGCTGCTCCAAGAGACAAGCCTTTCACCTAGAAATTGACAGGAGTCTGAAGTGTTCTTTCTGTCCTTCTTGCAACCTGTAAAATCTGCATCTGGAGGCTGCTCTACATAAATCTCTTCTTTCAAGTCTCCATTCAGGAAGGCGGACTTAACATCCATCTGGAATACTTTGAATCCATGGAAGGCTGCAAATGCAAGGAACAGTCTAATTGCTTTCAACCTTGCAACTGGGGTAAAAGTCTGGTCATAATTAATCTCCTCTTCCTGTCTATAATCTTTGGCCACCAGTCTAGCTTTATTCTTTATTACAATGTCATTTTCATCAAGTTTATTTCTGAAAATCCACTTGACTCCAATGACATTGTGTCCATTTGGTCTGGGAACCAGGTTCCAGAACTTGCACCTTTTGAACTGGTTCAGTTCTTCTTGCATTGCACCAATCCAGAATTGGTCTTGATTTGCTTCTTCAAATTTCTTGGGCTCTTCTTGTGACAGGAAGCTGGAATAGAGAGCTGTGTTGATACTTCTGCTTCTTGTCTGTACATCATAGCTAGCCTCACCTATTATCTGATCTGGAGGATGATCTCTCAGATATCTGACTGTAGGGGGCAGCCTGACTGCTTCCTGCTGATTATCTTTTTCTTCAGCAGGTTTGTCTTCATTTTCAGTTTGATTGTCCTTTGCTTCCTCTGGATAACATCCCTCTTCACATTCTTCTTGCATAGTTGGGTCTTTATCTTTGATAGAGAGCTTTTCCATCATGACTTCTGTACCTGCAGATCTAGGCAAAGAGCTTGACATCTCACTATCAATCATGCATGACTCATCAAATACTACATGAACAGATTTTTCTACAACTTGATTTGTCAAGTTATAGACTCTATATGTCATACTATTATTGTTGTACCCAACAAAGATCCCCTCATGGGATTTGACAGCAAACTTAGTCACTTTTAACTTACCATTGTTCAGGATGAAACACTTGCAGCCAAAGATCCTGAAATATGATATGTTTGGTTTTCTGCCCTTCAAGATCTCATTGGCAGTCTTATTGTGGCTTTTGGTGATAGAAGCCCTATTGAGCACATGACATGCAACTTTAAATGCCTCAACCCAGAAATATTCAGGGAGAGAAGTGTCACTCAATAATATTCTCTCAGCTTCTATGAGAGTCCTATTTTTCCTCTCAGCTAACCCATTTTGTTGGGGTGTTCTTGGAGAGGAGAATTCTTGATAAATCTCTTGCTCTTCACAGAATGTAGTCATAGCAGCAGACCGAAACTCAGTTTCATGGTCACTTCTCATTTTGACCATAGAGCATGCAAACTCATTCTGAATTTGTCTGACAAAATTCATGAAGATTTCAAGTGTTTCATCCTTCTTTTAAGGAAGAACACCCAAGTAAACCTGGAATAGTCATCAACCACCATAAGAGTGTAGATCTTCCTACCTAGACTATGAAAAGGCATAAAACCTAACAGGTTCATATGCAGGAGATACAAGCATCTCACTGAGTCCTTGGCCCCAATGCTCTTGAAAAAAGTGTTAGTCTGCTTACCCTTTTGGCAAGCAGCACATATACCCTCCTTGGAGCATTTTATTTTGGGACCATTCCTAACAAGCTCATCATTGAAGAGCTGACCAATGGTATTATAATTCAAATGAGTCAGTCTCTTGTGTCATTGACCACAATATGAGACTTTGTCATTTGCAACTAGGCATATATGGGAACTATTATCTAAGCAAGAAAAATTTAAGCAATAGACATTCTCACTCCTAGTGTTTGTTAAGATTACACTTTGGTCACTTAACCTCTTGATGTGTCACTTATCTTTGTGGAAGGAAATGTCATAACTAAGATCACATAGTTGGCTTATGCTTATGAGATTGTGTTGCAACCCTTCCACGTAAGTCACCTTTGTGATGATGATTATGCCATTTGAGATATTACCATAGCCTCTGGTTATCTCCTTGTCAGAGCCTCCAAAGATGACCTTGGGTCCATTCTTTACTGAAGAGAACTCATTCAATAGCTCCTTTATTTCAGCCATGTGCCTGGAACATTCACCGTCCAAGTACCATTTAGGGGAACTGGTACTTGAACTAACCTGAAATGAACACAAATCGCCTTACCTTAGGACCCCAATTTCTGTTGGGTCCTAGGTTCACATTAGTCTAAAAATAACTATGCCTTCCTGCAGAATTCCTGACAGGTTGGCAACCTCTGAACACAGAGGGATTGTGTCAGCAATCTACAGCATAGTGGCTCTATTTGCCACAACACCAGCACTCATAGATATTATATCTCCTTTTTTGTTTGGGACCAGCATTAGGTTGTATTTTTTCCTGAATAGTGGGGAGATGTGCTGCTCTATACTTCTGTCTTCTTTCAGCAGCCGTTTTACTGAAGGACAGTCTTTCACCAGGTTGTTTTGGACTTTTCTGAGAACCACCAGCTGCATGTCTATTTTCAGCTAACATGCATCTGATAACATCTGAGATTGTCATTCCAGCCATGCCAGAAGACTCACCTTGAGTCACTACTTTTGTTGGATGATTTAGATTCACATCAACAACATTATCTTTGAGTTTTGTGGCTTGGGCACCAAAAACAAATGGTTCAGGATGAGCCATTTGAATTTCCTCATAGGCAGCATTAAAGGCTCTCACATGGTTGTATCTTCCACCGTGGCTAGGGCCACATTGGTCCATACTTGTGCATCTGTCATTCTCCCAGTGACCATAACAGCTTTCATGGTCATACATGTTAGAAGACAACAACACTCTCTGAAAAGGAATATGAAGCAATGAGGCTAGAGGCACAACTGGTGCCTTCCCTTTTCTCTTTCCTTTTGGATTGGAAGGTCTAGCAGGTCCCTTAAATCCCTACCCTTTCTTACCAGCTTGGGTAAGGTGGGTGTCAATTAAGGACATCACAGTGTTTGGCTTAGAAAATTTGGTCACTAGCAATTTCTCATTTAAGAGATCATTTTCAAGTTTCTGGATAAGTTTCTCATTTGAGACTCTTACCACAGACTCACTGTCAATGATCTCCTTGAGCTGGGCTGCTTGAGCAGCCATGTCAGTGATGGCTTTTTCTTGGTCTTCACACTTGCTTTTTAAGACTTGGAAGCTCTTTTGCCTGTCTCTTGGCAAGTAGCTTGCACTTCTTGAATGCCTCAAGAAGTTCTCCATACTTGGCAATTATGGAGTTGACATCATTCTCAGAGTCTGAATCTCCTTCATCTCTTGATGATTGAGCTTCAGAGTTTGAGCCAGCCTCATGATTTGAAACAAAAGATTTTGATTTAGCATTTACCTGAGTATGACCAGGCAGATCCTGGCTGCTTTCTTAATCTGTCATTGCCATCAATCCAAGGCATTGAACATCTTTTCTCCAAGAAGGGCTCACCTCCTCTCCAAGGAAAGATAGCCCATGCCCCCCCCCCCCCCCCCCTCACTCTTTTTGGGCCCCCCAACCAGCATACAGTCCTAGGTTAGATGGAGGCCCACCCCACCACTCCTCTCCTATCCTTTCCCTGCTCTTTTCATAAGGCCCAAGCCCATATAGGTTTCACCTTCTTTTCCCCACATGGGGGAAAAGAGCTGGCCTCCAGCTGCCCTTGGACAGCTGGAGGGTGGGGATTTAATCCCTCCATAAGGAGAGATTAATCCCACCTTGCCTAAAGGAGGAGAGCTCCCCCTCCCCAACCCGATAAAAGGCCACCCCACCCCCTCTCCTTCCCCTAACTAAGCCTCAGAGCAACTCACCCCCCCCCCCCCGGCCTGACCCTTGCCGGAGCTCAGCTGGCCGGAAAAAGCCAAGCCGAGGCTTCTCCCCCCTCCACCACCGCCACCAAGCCACGGTCGACCAGACCGTCCCTCCTGATCCCACCAAACCCAGGTGGAACCACTCTCCCTCCCCCTTCCCCAATCTGAAAGACCTGCATGCCCTCCCCGGCGGCCGGAGCGCCGCCGGCGCACCCGAGCCTTGTTCTAGGCCGGCTGGTGCCCAAGGAGGAAGGATCCTGCCGCAGTGCCGGTGGTGGCGCTAGGGGAGTGTTATACCACTGGGGGCGGCACCCCCAGCGGCGGAGAGCGGCGGTGCCGCCGGAAAACGCAGTTCCGGCGGCACCTGCAAAAACAGAGAACTTCTCTGTTTAAAGCTGGAGGCGGCTGCCGGCGGAGCATGGCCTCCAGACCACCACCGACGAGAAGCCCGACCCCCGGCGCATCGACCGTGGGTGGACTGGTAGGCGGCAGTCTGCCCGAAGAGCGGGGGTGGCGCGTTGGCGCCGGGAGCAGGGCCACCGCCACCCCGAGCTCTCGGGATGGATAATTCCGGCGGCGGCCGGCGGCGCCAGGCCGTCGGACCACCGCCTAGGGAATCATCGGCCCCCGACGAGCTAATCGGGGTCGGCGCTGGCGTCTACGGCAACCTGCCAGCGGTGGTGGAGGCCGCTCATCCTCTGCACCGCCGGCGAGGAGCAGCAGCCGCCCGATCTGGTGATGAAGATCGGGCGGCTGGGATTTTCTTAATCCCCGCCCCCGCCTCCATTTTTGTGCCCCCCACAGCGGATCCGTGGCCGATCCGCTGTGGATAAGCGTTCGCTGATTGCATCCTGCGGCTCAATCTCAGCCGCAGGATCCCTGTGATCTGCTAAATGCAGACCATTTTTATACTAGAAATTTATAGAAATTTCTGGGCCAAATCTAGGCCCCTAGGGGAAAAGTGACAAACATGAAAAATGTTCCCCATAATGAGGGCTACCTCCACAAAAAATTTGAGAATTTTGGAGTTAATTTAGTATTTTTAAAAGCCATAATAAAATTTGATTGGCTAAATTAAATGCCCAAAATATCTTGGAAAATTCAAAAAAAAAATTACTAGGCTCATTTTAGGCCCTCCCAAGGGTTGTATCAAAATTTGGAGTCATGTGGATAAGTTTTGATATTTTTACTAAAATATTGAAGCCTAGGGTCGCACACGGATCCTTTTTCCGCTCGTTTTCCCTAAAAGACGGAAATTGGAGTGCGCGGCCACTCTTTATAATCAAACAAGTACTTTAAACTATTTTATCGACGAGAGCGGCCGAGACAAGTGACTAGGCTCCGGGATTTCCAAGATTTCGTAAAACCGTTGAGCGCCTCGACTCTCGGATGTATAGGGCACGCTTGGAAGATGAGTGTACAAGTGATGACTTGGAGTTGTCCCTGACAACTAATAAGCATGTAACTCATAGCCAACCCTTGAACTAATTAAGCCGTAATAAATATGGCGCAATCAAATCAATTGGACCCTAATAGTTGATGAAACCCAACAAAATCTCCTTTAAATCTCGATGGAATTAAAGCCTCCTGAATAGGAGTGATTGGACTACTAAACATTTTCTTTGTGTTTTCTCCAGTCTCGTACTGGTCAAACTTATTTCAGTGCTTTCTATTTAGTACTACTCCAGTCTCGTACTGGTCAAGCTTATTTTATTACTTTCTATTCAGTACTACTCCAGTCTCGTACTGGTCAAGCTTATTTCGGTACTTTCTATTCAGTACTACTCCAGTCTTGTACTGGTCAAGCCTATTTCAGTACTTTCTATTCAGTACTACTCCAGTCTCGTACTGGTCAAGCTTATTTCGGTACTTTCTATTCAGTACTACTTCAGTCTCGTACTGGTCACATTTCATTCCAACACATTAAATAAGCAGCATAAGCATCACACTTGTACTCGTTGCAATTTACTATTATAATCTCGGGTCTTGCTCTGACGAGCAGTCGTCGAGGCTTAGTTGGGGATAACCGGAGTTGAAGTAGTCCTCCAAGTCTAGCCCTAAATAAAGCGCTCCCACGCTACTTGTCGAAAGTAGAGCTAAGTACTGATGCCTAAAGTTTAAAGCTTAGCAGGGCCTGGGGTTGTGCGGTACGATCACCCCAGAAGTGGCAGGACTGGCCACTGTCACCCAAGGCCACATCAGTGAGGCCCGCGGGGCTCGCTACCCTGCTGGAACAGAAGCAGTTCAAACTATGTCGACATAGGGTTTGTGTGCGCGGCTATGAATGCATGTGGTGTGTGCGCGGCTATGAATGTCTGCGGTGTGTGCGCGACTGTGAATGTCTACGGTAGAATTCAGGATATGAAAACCTGATGTACTGATGAGCTAGTGGAGCCTTGTTATAACTGGTTTATATTACTGCTGCTTTTCTTTCCAGTTATATTATCCTGCACTTTTTTTATAATTGCTCATAGTTGTACATATATGAAATGTTGTGTTAACCCTCTCTTGTTTCGGCTATTTACTTTTGTTGCGTGGGTGTGTGCTCGTCCCCAGGATGTGGATCTGGGGAGGAGATTTGTTTCCACTTAGTTTTGTGACAAACGGTTATTTTAAATAACCATTCACAGGAGGTGGAGCACCGTAGTGACCCGCTACCGCAAGAGATTACGCTAGCAACTAGGCCTACTCGAGCAGATGCACCCCCGTCATCCCTAGAGTTTAGAGACGTGAGTACCGCCGAGAAGCATAGAGATAGAGTATAAGAGTTTTATGTAGCACATGTATAGCCCACGGCCTTATTTAGACGCTTAGGCTTCGGCCCTAGAACCTCTGTTATATTGATATGTTATATATATATATATCTGCAATGGTTTCCTGTTAATGCTTTCGCTATACTTTGATGGGTTGTGAATGTTATGATTCGAGCCGAGCAAGGCGGCCATCTAGTGTTTGGATAGGGTGGATCATTTTCCTCTAAGAGCACTGGGTGGACGTCTTGGGTCAGTAGTACCTCTCCGGCCCGACACGGGCAAAAGGTTGGGGGGGGGTCCTACAAATGGATCAGAGCCATCACGATTCGTCCTTGTGGAGCAGTCTCAGGATCCCTCTGTCCATCACTTCGTTCTGGTTCGGGACGAACCTTGCAGCGGAAGCCTGGTAGACCCTAGTGTAGAGGCTTAGAGATTCTATATTGTACGATAGTACACCCATACACCGTTGTTTTCCGCTTGGGTTGTCGTTTTTGCACATTTTCCCTACTTTTGCAAAATACTGACACTCTTTCCTGTTACTTCTCCAGATACCGGAGTACAGTAACGAGGGATTGTCGTCCAGAGGATATGTTCCAGCTACCCCACCCCCAGACCCGGTCGCTCCCGCGGCCGTACCATTTGCCGAGACAGATATAGGACAAACACTGACGGCTATTCTAGCGACTTTCCGGGATGCCCTAGCACAGCCACCGCGAGAGATGACCGCACCCACCGATTTGCTGACGACTTTCCGAGGACTGAGGCCTCCCCCTTTCAGAGGCACAGAGATGACCATCCAGGTAGAGGAGTAGGTGGAGCGGGTGGAGGAGCTGTTAGTAGGAATGATGTGCCCAGCTGTGGCTGTAGTCTCTTTGGTGGTGACCCTTTTGGAGGGATACACGAGGGATTGGTGGAGAGCGGCTAGTCGCTCTACTTTTCGAGGTCGGTCGTTGAGCGTGATCCTTTGGGGGGAGTTCCTTGTGGCTCTACTAGAGTTCTTCATCACGGATGCAGACCGAGCCGCGCTGCAAGAGAGGTTCCTGCTCATTCGACAGGGCAACCGCACAGTGGCAGAGTACGAGAGAGAGTTTATACACCTGGCACGCTTCGCCGGGAATCTGGCTACCTCTGACAGGGATAGAGCTTCTCGGTTCTACTGAGGACTACGGGACGACATGAGGCAAGCCCTGATCATGCTCTCTCAGGCCACCTTTCACACTATAGCCACCCATGTGACAACATTAGAGTTGGACCAGCAGACAGTGGCTCAGCGGCGCAGAGGTCAGGTAGAGCTTCCTCGAGACCAGAGGTGAGACGGAGGAGTCGCTCCCAACAGACAGGAGAGCGCAAGCAGCGATGCCGCAGGCAGCCCTATAGGCGCCCACCAGTACCCCCAGCACCCCCAGCACCCCCAGCTGCACAACCAGACATTAGACCAGCTCCAGCACCATAGCCCCCACTAGTGGCCCGACGAGATGTTCCCTTCGCAGGGAACTGCTTCTTATGTCAGCAACCAGGACATATGAGAGCCTTTTGCCCACAGGAGACAGGGAGACCGGGATTAGGAGCAGTTCAGGGAGGACAGCCGGCATGGGGACATGATCAGAGAGGCCGCAGAGGCAGAGCTGGCAAGAGAGGTCAGCAGGGCCGAGCAGCGCCCCTGAAGGCCTATGCACAGGACTTACAGCACGGACCGGCCCCTGACGTAGTCATAGGTATATAACTTAGGAGATAGAGAGATATCAGATCTTACCACTGGTATTGTATATTACATATATATATGCGCTTACATCTTCTGTATTAGTTGGATGATATATATGTATATGTTTCTCATGTCGTCAGAAATCTTGTTGGTAGAAGGACACCCTGCCAAAACCCTTTTCGACACAGGAGCGACACATTCTTTCGTCTCCCACGAATTTATCGCAATAAAAGGAAATGTTATTCGTTCAACTGGATTGTCTATACGAATCCGTTTACCGGATGGGTCAAATATGGTATCTACCGAAAAATGCTCCTTCCAGGCTGTGCTAGGAGAAGTAGAATTTGAGATCTACGCAACCATCCTAGCAATAACTGGATTTGACATAATTCTGGGGATGGACCGTGTAACACCCCCATCCGTCACATGTCATATAACAGAAGGTCCAGCTGGAACCCGACGCCATATACCATAGACAGTCGGAAGGGTTACCAAATGAATATTCAAACTATCCAATTAAGACTACACGTCCTACACAGAGCATTCTAGCGGAAGTTTTTAAAATTGAAAGAACCCAAATCTTAAATCCAAAACATATGAATGTCCACGACCACAACCACAGGAATGAAAACCAAATACACTGAAAATGATACATGGCCTTATGGCCTTACAGATGTTCACTATATAAAAACATGTCTTACATACATCGGCTCGCAGGCCGGCCACACATGATAAAAGTAAAAACAACTATTCTACGGCCTTCTAGGGCCAGCACGACAATATGGGTTCCAGCCCGCTATTTGGCACTCGGCTCCGCAGCACCTGCAAGCACATTCCATCGCACGGTGGCAAACAAAGCAACGGTCAGCTAAAAGCCGACCAAATTATAACGACCCCGCCCCTTACTCGGGACGGCGGCGCTCTTTCCCTGCATATCATTAGCCCAATAAAATAATAAAGCGCAACTATACTACGCCACAGGTGTAGGCTCGCACGACCAAACACCCCGTGCACTCATGGCACATTAACGGTGAATCCGGTCAATATCGTGGCTTCACCACCATCCCAAAGATGACAACCAAGTGAGCATTTAGCCTTTCTGACCACCGTCTAAGGCTCCCGACTATGCCAACGGCCAGTCCCCGTCTTCGGGTCTCTCGCACCGAACCACATAGCCTAGGTCTGATTCCACTTGCCCGTTGCTCACGCCGCCTAGTCAATTTAAGTCCTACGCGCGGGCCAAGCTTCTCTCGGATCCCAAAATTCTCCAAACAATCTCATAACCCAGTTATGATTAAGGCCGGTTCCCAGACCGCCAAGTTAGCAGAACGCGTTTCCGCTCAGTTTTCCGGGTGCGCCTTGAAGCTAACCTCCAAGGATCTCTGCTGCAATCTACCGCGTAGAAACCCGAAAAACCCAAAGCACGGAGTCTTCTCTGGCAAATCATATCAAATGCAACATCACCGATCCAGACGATACACGTGTGGGTAGGCTTCACACACAATGCTTATGCCCGTACTTACGATTCCGGACTCTATATGCAACACAAGGGGGACTATTCACATCAACCCCAAGGAACACCACGCACTCACCGCACACTCATGGGAGCGGGATTCCCTATGTAGAAAGAAAAAGCTTTACATGCTCAAGTTGAGAATCGTTACCCTTGTAGTCCGTTTTGGCGCCATGGAAAACTACACGGACAGAACTCTTTGCAACGAACTTTCCTCCACGAATCCGCTCTCAGATTTCGAAACGGAGCTCCGATGCTCCGCCGGCGGCCGGAAACCTCCTTCTTCTTCCTCTTCTCTCTAACAGCTTGGAAAGAGAAAGCCTTGGAGAGAAATGAGGGATTAACTCCCCTATTCCCGGCCTTAACAGAGCAGGAAATCATCTGGGTCGTTGGATCTTAATTAAAGAAAACGAACGGCTCAGATCTGCACAAAATTTCCCAAAACTGGGCCGAACACAGCTTGGCACACGGCCGTGTCCCAGGCCGTGTGCCTCGATCCAGGCACGATCGTCGAACACAGAAAAGACACATGGGCTCAGACACGCCTGTGTCCAACCTGACACGCCCGTGTCGGGTCTCCCGACACGCCCGTGTCCGGGGGCGTGTCACGCATAACCGCCACGGCAACGGACACGACCCAACGAGACACGGGTACTAACACGGGTAGGCACACGCCCGTGTCGAATGACACGCCCGTGTCGAATGACACGCCCGTGTCGAATGACACGCCCGTGTCGAATGACACGCCCGTGTCGAATGACACGCCCGTGTCGAATGACACGCCCGTGTCGAATGACACGCCCGTGTCGAATGACACGCCCGTGTCGAATGACACGCCCGTGTCGAATGACACGCCCGTGTCGAATGACACGCCCGTGTCGAATGACACGCCCGTGTCGAATGACACGCCCGTGTCGAATGACACGCCCGTGTCGAATGACACGCCCGTGTCATCTATCCGTGTCCTTCTCGGGATGAAAACGACCAAAAACAACAGCCAGACACGACCTTGGACACGCCCGTGTCCTAGGCCGGGTACCCCTATATAGGCACAAAAAATCCCTTTTTACGCGACCGACTCAAATATAATTTTCGGGGCGTTATAGACTGGCTGGCCGAGCACCAAGCACAGATAAACTGTTCCCCGCGAGAAGTCCGGCTACAGAACCCAAACGGCCAGAGCGTCATGTTGACAAGTGTGCCCTCTGTCTCGCATATTATTCTGACTTCTACGCAGATTATGAAATCAGTTCGACAGAAGGACGAAGTATACCTTATATATTTTCAGATGGAAGACAAAACCCAGGTTCTCGCCAAGGTCCCAGTAATCCGCGACTTTCCAGATATTTTCCCTGAGTCCCTCTCGGGATTGCCACCCCAGCGGGAGGTCGACTTCCAGATTGAGCTTGTGTCCGGAGCACGACCAGTATCACGAGCCCCCTACCGGATGACACCAAGAGAGCTGACTGAACTGAAAATTCAAATACAGGAACTAATAGATGTTGGATTCGTCCGTCCTAGTTCCTCACCCTGGGGAGCCCCAGTGCTTTTCGTCAAGAAGAAAGACGGGACTCTGCGACTGTGCATTGACTACAGGGAACTAAATAAGCTTACTATACGCAACACATACCCCCTCCCTAGGATCGACGAACTGTTCGATCAATTGCAAGGTGCATCCGTGTTCTCCAAGATGGACCTGAGATCCGGCTATTATCAGCTTCGAATCCGAGAGGAAGATATTCCCAAAACTGCCTTCAGCTCCCGATACGGTCTATATGAGTTCCTAGTGATGCCCTTCGGGCTCACCAACGCGCCCTCCGCCTTCATGGCCCTAATGAATAAAGTCTTCGAATCATTCTTGGATCACTTTGTCATCGTCTTCATAGACGACATCTTAATCTACTCGAAGACCAAGAAGGACCATACCTGGCACCTACAAATGGTGCTATTAAAGCTCCGGGAGTACTCTCTCTTCGCCAAATTCAGTTAGTGCGAGTTTTGGCTAGAAGAAGTTGGATTTTTAGGCCACACGATAAACATGGAAGGAGTGGTAGTAGACCAAGCCAAGATCCAGGCAGTACAAAATTGGCCGCCACTCAGGACGGCTACGGACATCCGGAGTTTTCTCGGTCTTGCTGGATACTACAAGAAGTTCGTCGAGGGATTTTCCAAGATTGCCCTACCCCTAACTGCTCTCACCAAGAAAGACGTCGCATTCTGATGGACGCCGGAGTGCGAGGCTGCGTTCGTCAAATTGAAGAAGTGGCTGACTTCCCTGCCAATCCTTACAATCTCCACAGGGACCGAGGGATTCCAAATCTACACGGATGCCTCCCTAAAGGGATTTGGAGCTGTTTTAATGCAGCATGAGAAGGTGCTGGCCTACGCATCGCGGCAATTAAAGCCGCACGAATTAAATTACGCAGCACACGATTTAGAGTTGGGCGTCGTCTTCTTTACCCTAAAAATCTGGAGGCATTATCTGTACGGAGTAAGATGTGAGATCTTCTCCGACCACAAGAGCCTCAAGTATATCTTCACGCAGATAGAGCTGAATCTCCGGCAGCGCCGATGGCTAGAATTCATATGCGATTACGACTTCGCTCTCCAATATCACCCCTGGAAGGCTAACAGAGTCGCTGACGCCTTGAGTGGCCAGCCTGCGATAGCCGGGAGTTGGATGGAGCAGATCCCTAAGGAACTATTCCAGTCCTTGATGGACTTGGAGATTACTCTGGTTGCCCGAAGAGATCCGGAAGAGTACTATTCTCAGCTGTATTGGATGGAGATCCAATGCGACATCCGGGACCGGATACGAGAAGCCCAGAAGATCGACACAGAGGTAATGTAGATCATCTGATCTCTACAAGGAGGGGCACAGGAGGATTATAATCTGCATGATGGGATTCTATAATTCAAGCATCGCATATTCGTTCCCGCTATCAGAGGAATTCATGAGGAAATTCTGCAAGAGGCTCATCAGTCCAGGTACTCGATTCACCCTGGCGTTGTTAAGATGTACGTGGACATGCGCAGGACCATTTACTGGCCTGGAATGAAAAGAGATGTCACCAACTTCGTGGCCCAGTGTCAGACCTGTCAGAAGGTTAAAGTCGAATGCCGCAGTCCAGGAAGCCTATTACAGCCCCTGCCGATACCAGAATGGAAGTTCAAAGATATCTTCATGGATTTCGTCCATGGCCTACCTCGATCCCGCGCTGGGAATGACTCAATTTGGGTGGTCGTAGATCGACTCACCAAGGTAGCGCAGTTCATACCAAATCGACAAGGTGATGGAGTGGATATTCTGGCCAGAATATTGCTAGAGCAAGTGGTACGATTTCACGGAGTACCAACGTCCATCGTATCTGATCGTGACAGGCTTTTCACATCTAAGGAGTGGAGACGGGTATAGGCGTACTTAGGAACCAAATTGGCCTTCAGCACCGCCTTCCACCCGCAGACAGACGGACAGACGGAGAGGACGAACCGGACGATGGAGGATCTTCTTCGACTATGCATAGTAGAGCACAATGAGCCGTGGGAGCAGTTATTGTCGTTACTCGAATTTTCATCCAATAACAGCTAACAGACTAGCATTAAGATGGCTCCATACGAGGCATTGTATGAAAGACGTTGCCGAACCCCGTTGACTTGGTCTCAGGAAGAGGACCCGGAAGCCTTGGGAGTGGCTTACATTGATGACACTACGACAGCGATACGGCTGATCCAGGAACGAATGCAGGAAGCGCAGAGCCGACAGACCAAGTACTATGATGCGCGACACCGACCGGTGGAGTTCAGCGTGGGGGAATTGGTGTTTCTGAAAATAAAGCGCATGCATGGTGTCTCCCGGTTGAGAAAGCAAAAAAAGTTAGATCCCCGCTACTTGGGCCCCTATCCGGTGATAGAGCGTGTTGGCCCCGTCGCCTATCGTTTAGCCTTGCCCCCAAAGTTGGGGAATCTTCACAACGTGTTTCATGTCTCTTCCTTGAGACGAGTCCTCCGGCAACCAGAGCAGCACCTTCCTACCCCACTGGCACAACTACAGTCAGATAGATCCGTCCAACTCGAACCCGTCAGAGTAGTAGATTACAAGGTGAAGACACTACGTAATAAGACCATCCCGATGGTTACGATACTATGGACAAACTGTGGACGAGAGGAGTTCATGTGGGAACCTGAAGCACTCCTTCGAGAGAAGCACCTAGAGCTCTTTCCCCAGGTGTGTTACTTCCCCACCCCCCCCCCCCCCCCCCACTTCAAGCAAATTTTCGGGGACAAAAATCCTTTTATTTTTATTGGATTGAAACATCCCGACTTTTATTGGACCACCAGAGCCACAGTGGGCCCAATAAAAGTGTCCCAAATCCTATCCCTGACCTGGTAGGAGATAACCATAGGCAGGAAATAGAGCTGGAGAACTCCGAATTGAGTTCTGTCAGTCCCTGTGACCTCGTACAATCGATACGAGTGCATCGGAACTCGTTCAGTTAGACCTCGAGGTCATATAGTGAATGCGACCATTCCTCGTAAAACGCAACGAGAGCAGATTTTGGATATCGAGCTAGAGAACTCCGAATTGGGTTCTGTCGAATCTTGTGACCTCATATAACTTAGACAGGTGTATCGGAACCCATCACGTCACAATCCGAGATCTAACGACAGTTTTACAAACTTCGACCATTTTAGCGCGCTGCAACGCGTAAATTTTGGACTTTCGCCAAACGGACTTCGATTCAACCCCAGTCAGTGGCGTTGGACTCGTGGGGTCAATACAAAGTCAACGGAAGTCGTCCCAGTCAATTTCGATGACAGTTGGTCAACCCGCGGTCAAATCAAGCGTAGTCGTGCACCGAAAAGCGTGCGCACACCAATTAGGACACGACACCCGAACTTTGACCCGACCTCGATGACTTGGACCCACTTTGACTTTGACCAGCAAGGGGGACCCACTCTAGGGTTAATTTGGTCAACCTCCCTAAAAACCTATTTTTTGGATTTTTCTCCGAGGGCCCACCTCCTCTCCAAGGAAAGATAGCCCATGCCCCCCCCCCCCCCCCCCTCACTCTTTTTGGGCCCCCAACCAGCATACAGCCCTAGGTTAGATGGAGGAGCACCCCACCACTCCTCTCCTATCCTTTCCCCTCTCTTTTCATAAGGCCCAAGCCCATGGGGGCTTCACCTTCTTCTCCCCACATGGGGGAAAAGAGGGGGCCATCAGTTATACTTGGACAGCTGGAGGGTGGGGATTTAATCCCTCCATAAGGAGGGATTAATCCCACCTTGCCTAAAGGAGGGGAGCTCCCCCTCCCCAACCCTATAAAAGGCCACCCCACCCCCTCTCCTTCTCCCATGCCTCAGGGCAACTCACCCCCTGCCTGACCCTTGCCGGAGCTCAGGTGGCCGGAAAAAGCCAAGCTGAGGCTCCCCCCTCCACCACCGCCACCAAGCCATGGCCGACCAGACCGGCCCCTACCGAGCCCACCAGACCCAGGTGGAACCACTCTCCCTCCCCCTTCCCAAATCTGAACGACCCGCAAGCCCTCCCCGGCGGCCGGAGCGCCGCCGGCGCCACCCGAGCCTTGTTTCAGGCCGGGTGGCGCCCAAGGAGGAAGGATCCTCCCCCAGCGCCGGTGGTGGCGTTGGGGGAGTGTTATACCACTAGGGGCGGCGGCCCCTAGCGGCGGAGAGCGGCAATGCAGCCGGAAAACGCAGTTCCGGCGGCACCCGCAAAAACAGAGCACTTCTTTGTTTAAAGCTGGCGGCGGCGCATGGCCGCCGGACCACCGCCGGCGAGAAGCCCGACCCCCAGCGCGTCGGCCGGGGGTGGACTGGTAGGCGGTAGTCTGCCCGAAGAGCGGGGGTGGCGCGGTGGCGCCGGGAGCAGGGCCACCGCCACCCCGAGCTCTCGGGATGGATAATTCCGGCGGCGGCCGGACCACCGACCCGGGAATCGCCGGCCCCCGGCGAGCTGATCGGGGCCGGCGTCGGCGTCTGCGGTGAAAGTGCAAGTTAGATATGATATACTCTAGAGGGGGTGAATAGAGTATGGTGCTTGCTAAAAACGTTTTACAATAATTGTTGTATTCCTAGGTGAACGGGGAAGCAAATAATATAAAGTAAATCTAAACACAGCATAATCACAGAGCAATCACAATCCACTGCCAGAAACAAAAGAAAGACAAACAACCAGATGACACAAGGAGCTATAGTGGTTCCCCAACCAATCTGGGTACATCCACTCTTCTACCACCCTAGGTAGGAATCCACTGCAGGATGAGTTGATCAGGTGTCCTGGGCACCAATGAGTTTTTGATAAGGTGCTCAAAAACCAAACCAGATGTTTTGATCAGGTGTCTTGCCACCACTGAGTTTTGATAAGGTCTCAAAAACCAATCACAAACTTTTGAAGAGAGTTTGAAAAACCCTTTACAGCAGAGAGAGAGAGAGAGAGAGAGAGAGAGAGATGATCTTCTCTGTCAACAATAAGAGAGAAGATAGTGGATGTTGTCAAAGCTCCCCCTGAGATATTGAGTTGTTCAGGAAGTGAAGCTTTGCAGTAGGATGATAGGCCTTCAGATGGTTTGATCTCCAACAAAAGATGATTTCAGCAACAGCTGAAATGTGAGGTGTCTGGAGTCTTGAATGATGATGGCCTTTGAACACTTGAATCAAGAGAGATCTGGAAATTTCAGTTAGTTGATCTCCTTTTATGATGTGTGTTCTTGTATGAATTTTGAGACTGAGAGTGTTTGCAACTCTTTCTCTTTCTCTTGTGTAATTGTTGTTGTAAGAGTTGTTGCAGAAGTTGTAATTCTAATTGTTGCAGAGAATGAATATATCTTTTATTCCTTTCATCTGAATAGAATTGATCCACTGTCCAAGATAGCCGTTAGCCTGTCAATAAATGACTTCCTTAATTGCATTTGTCTTCTGGATGAAAGTCCAATAAAACATTCCTTGAAAATTCCTTGAAACTTGCTCCAGATTAAATGAAAAACGGCTACAAGATCCTTGACATAAATGCTGAGAATAATTCTACAACTGTCTGAATTTGAATCTTGAAAAATGTCTAACTCTTCAGAAAAACGTCGAACTGAGCTCCACTATCGTTGAACTGAGCTCAGAGACTGGAGTTAGACAGAAACAGAGATCGTCGATCTGAGCTCAACTATCGTCGAACTGGGCTCAGAGACTGAGAAACAAACTGGAGTCAAGATCGTCGATCTGAGCTCGAAGATCGTCGAATGGAGTTCGACGACTCGTTGAAGTAGAGCTTAGAGATCGTCGAATGGAGTTCGACGATTCGTCGAAGTGAGCTAAACGATCGTCGAATGGAGTTCGATGATTCGTCGTACTGAGCTCGACGAAATGACTTAGTCTCCAAAACTAAAATCTCTGGTCTTGAGGGCAGCTTCCAAACCTAACTACTAACCCTTAGACTCAATTCTAATTGACCTTTAGATCTATACAATGAGGTCAAGACAGGTTTCCTAAGAGACATAGTGATCCTTGCCCAAATCAGTAATAGGGTATTCCAACATTCTCCCCCTATTTGGGTTAGGATTACTATTTACAGATATTGGAAAAATAAAGCATACAAAACAAAAATGCAACAAACAAAACATTGCAGAATGTAGTAAGGAATATCATTTGTGTCTTTCACTTTTGCTGGGGGGACTCTCTTCATTGCTTTGCTTCTGGCTTTTCTTTTCCTTGCAATTGTAGCAGAGGAGTCATTTGAGTCAGTCCTATACTGATCACTATCTGAGCTTGGAGGGTTGTCATACACTGCATCAATCTTTTTGAGATAATCTATCTGTTGTTGTGACTGAGCAGGAGAGACAGCAGAAACAGCAATAGTAATAGCAGTAACAGCAGGAGGAGGAGTAGAAGCAATACTGGCAGAAGAAGTTATAACAGCAGAGACAGATACAACATTTTCAGCAACAGAAGCTACAGCAGCAGATTCAGAAGGAGCATTAGCAGCAGTAACAGCAGGCTCAAAAACAAATGCCTCTGTCATATGTATATCCTCAATAACATCAATATCAGAACTAGCAGAAACATCAACATTAGCAGTAGGAGCAGCAGCAGGAAGAGCAACAGAAACATCAGTAACAGTAGGAGGAGCAGCAACAGAGAGGGAGTTTATAAAAGAATTAATTAAACTGGTGTCACAACTGGGAATGGGCACAATGGCCTTAGAGAGATCCTCAGATTGCTGGACTACAGTGTGCTCTGGAAGACAGCTGAAATAAATAGAATCAAAATCTGATAACAGTGACCTGAGGTCCACTGTGATAACTGCAACTGGAGGTATTGAAGCTTGATCTTGGACTGAAGTAACAACAGCAGCAGCAGCAGACAATCTTTTCACTTCATGAGGCATCTCCCCCTGCCTAGATTCAGTCAGGACTGGATCAAGGCACCAAGATGAAGGGATTGCCTGAGGAGGAAGGAGAGAGGAGATCCTGACAGACAGTTCTTGAACTGTTTTTATCAGTGGAGCCAAAGAGGTCTCCATCAAGAGTGATAGCCTGGGAGCTATCAGCTCATAGAGCCTGTCTGCTAGAGTTGGAAGATCTACATGCTCAAGATGGACTTGAGTAGAGGTAGGAATTGAAGGTGGAGCAACAGGAGATGTTGGTGGAGAACTTGTGGATGGTGGAAATGAAGGTTGAGAGATGGGAATTGTGGAAATGGAAGATAATGGAATGGAAATAGATGGTGTGAAAGATGGTTGTGCAATGATATATTGAAGTAGTTGTTGGTAAGAGGTGGATGAAGATGGTGGCTCAGCAGGGGATGAGGGAGAATCATCCATAAAGGAATCATCTATAAGATTGAAAGAGGGAATATGAGAGGATTAGTCAATATCCAGGTGGGGGTATTGATGTAGGGGATGGAAGATTTCTTCTGAGAGTTGTGGAGTTGGAGAAGGAATTGAAGTTGGAGATGGGGTGGAAATTATGATGGTGGATGTGACTGTGGTAGATGAAATAGGAGGTGGAGGAGGAGTAGAAGAGACAGGCAAGTCTTCTGCAGGGGCAGAAACTTGAGGGGAAGTGACTGGAGCAGTCCTTGTGCCTGAAGTAGAGCTTGCAGAGGGCCTGCTGGGCTTCACAATTTGCCTGTCCCATTTTCCAAACAGGGCACATGAGAGCCTCTTGGAGGCATTGATGTGCATCCCATTTGAAACTAGCAGTGCAGGGCATCTGTTCTGAATAAACAGCCCTAATATTCTCCCAAAATTAACAAAGTTTTTGTTGATTTTCTTCTTAATCAAATCAAAGAAGACTTCTCTCCAGTTCAATTATTTCCTATCCACTAGGCACCCATCAAGCAGAGCTGATACCTGGATATGGTATCATGGGCTGAGTGTTTGGCCAACAATACCTTCCCAACAACATCAGCTAGAAATCTGTACTCAACAGATAGATTTTTCTTCAGCAACTTGCTAGGGTTTGTATCTGAATGTCCCATTCTTTCAAGCAAATCAGAAAACTACTCTCCAGAATTTAATTGGAAGACCTTTGTCAAGACAGCAGGTGTGAGAGATACCTGGGTTCCTGAGATTGTTCCAATCACTGTATTCTGATCCAGGTTATGGACAGTATACACTCATTCTTTGATCTCATCTGCAGCTAATTTGATCCTGGTGGTCATGATGGTAACTAGCTTTTGTTCCTTGAAAAGTTCCAGAATATCTTTGAAAATTTGATCGATGTTATTGAATGAGTCCATGTCGATGTCAAAACCTGCATCAAATTTCATCGCGGCCAGGATTGCAACTGAGACGGCCATTGATTCCTGCAAAAACGAACAAGCAAACGACCAAGTGTAGAGAAGTTTGGAGGGAAAGAGAAAGTTTGCAGAAAATATGAAAGCACAAAGGGAGAACGACAGCCGAAAAATGAATTTTATATTAGGGTTCGACGCAGAAAAGGAAAGATCGTTGAACTCTGTTCGACGATCTGGGCTTCTAAAGGAAACTGAAAGGTCATCAATAACGTCGATCTCCGTTCGACGATATTGGAGAGCGTCGAGCTCCGTTTGACGATAGTTCAGAAAATAAAATCGTCGAGCTCCGCACGACGATCGCTGACCTGAGAAAGATAGTTTAGCACTATCTGAGAAACGTTGAACTCTGGTCGACGATTTTGAAAAGCGTCGATCACCGTTCGACGATCGGGGGGAAAATCGTCGAGCGCAGTTCAAGGATCAGAAACACTCTTATAAACTAGAAAAATTAAGATGTTTGCCTAGTCTTGGTCAATTTTAGATTTTTGAAAATCTTGGATATTATTTTAGACTTCCTTCATCTAACATTCATAACTGATTCAGAAAGAAGGTGTGTTTCTTTTCATCCAAGGGTTTGGTGAAAATATCTCCCCTTTGCAAATCAGTTGGGATATATTAAAGTTCAATTTCATTCTTCTCAACATTATCCCTTAGAAAGTGATGTCTAATTTATATGTGTTTTGTCCTACTATGGAGGACTGGATTTTGTGCTATGGAAATAACACTAGTATTGTCACAAAATATTTTTGACTTCTCTAAGTCGTAGTCATAGTCTAGGAGTTGGTTTTGAATGCACAAGATTTGTGAACAACAACTACCTGCAGCCATATATTCAGCTTTAGTAGTTGAAGTTGACACAGATGTTTGTTTCTTGCAAAACCAGGAGACAAGTCTGTCACCAAGAAACTGACAAGTTCCACTGGTGCTTTTCCTGTCTATTCTGCATCCAGTATAATCAGCATCAGAAAATCCAGTTAAGTCAAATGCTGAATCTTTTGAATACCAGAGACCTAGATTTGGATAACTTTTTACATACCTGAGAATCCTTTTTACTAAGGTTAGGTGTGACTCTATAGGGCTCACTTGGAATCTATCACATATGCATGTAGCAAATATTATGTCAGGTCTACTAGCTGTAAGGTACAATAAAGAGCCAATCATTGCTCTATATGTTGTCTGATCAACAGGTTTCCCATGTTCATCAGCATCTAATACAGCATTAGTAGGCATAGGTGTTTTCATACATGATGCTTCAGACATACCAAATTTCTTAACCAATTCTTTTGCGTACTTGGTTTGAGAAATGAATATGTCTTCAGCATGTTGCTTGATTTGCAATCCTAGAAAGAAGAATAGCTCACCCATGCTGCTCATTTCAAATTTAGAATGCATTAGATTGGAGAACCTTCTGCACAAATTTGAATCAGTAGAACCAAAGATAATATCATCTACATAGATTTGTACTAGTAGGGTATGCGACTTATGAGTTCTAATAAAAAGAGTTTGGTCTACTCTACCCCTTATAAACTCATTTTTCAGAAGAAAGCATGCTAGGGTCTCATACCATGCTCTAGGAGCTTGCTTTAGACCATATAATGTTTTATGCAATTTGAAAACATAATCAGGATGAGTTGAAGAGATAAAACCTGGAGGTTGTCTGACATAGACTTCTTCTTTGATATCCATTGAGAAAAGCACTCTTTACATCCATCTGGTATACTTTGAAACCTTTGTGTGCTGCATATGCTAAGAAAATTCTTATAGCCTCTAACCTTGCAACTGGTGCAAAAGTCTGGTCATAATCTATTCCTTCTTCTTGAGAGTACCATTGAGCAACTAGCCTTGCCTTGTTCCTTACAATTACTCCTTGATCATCCAATTTGTTTCTGAACACTCACTTTGTTCCAACAATGGAGTGATCCTTAGTTCTTGGTACTAGTTCCCAAACTTTGTTCCTTTCAAATTGATGCAACTCTTCTTGCATTGCAATGATCCAGTGTGGATCTTGCTCAGCATCTTGAATGGATTGAGGTTCAATTTGAGAAAGGAAGTAAGTGTGCATCAGGTTTTGGTTGACCTGATTTCTGGTTTGCACACCAGCTGAGATGTCTCCAATCACTTGGGAAATTGGATGGTCTCTTGATGTTACTAAATCAACAGGAGGTGTTGATTGTTCACCAACCTGTGTTGTTGTTTCCTCTGGTGGTACAACAACTGACTCTTCAAGAAGTTTCTCTTCAAGATGTTGAATGTCTTCTTCATCTTCACTGCTTTCCTCTTTTTGAATGATTTGTAACCTGTCCAAGTCTTCTGCAAGAGAGTGTACCTGCAAAGGTTCTATGGTAGAAGTATTCTTCTCCTTAAAAGACATGTTAGTTTCATCAAAAGATATATGAACAGATTTTTCAATTTTGAGAGTTGATTTATTATATACCCTATAAGTCTTACTGATCATGGAGTATCCCAGAAACACTCCTTCATCAGCTTTAGCTTGAAATTTTGCTAAATATTTCTTGTCATTATTGTGAATATAACAGATACAACCAAAAATTCTAAAATAATCTACTTTAGGTTTCTTCCCTTTGAGTAATTCATAGGGAGTCTTGCCCTTCAGTTTATGTATTAAACTTATGTTCAACACATAGTTGGAGGTGTTCACTGCCTCTGCCCAAAAGGATAGAGGAAGGTGAGCATCTGACAACAATGTAGTGGCAGATTCAATAAGGATTTTATTTTTTCTTTCAGCTACCTCATTTTGTTGAGGAGTTCTAGGAGCTGAGAAAGTGTGTCTGATCCCTTCACTCTGACAGAACTCTTGCATAAGAAGAGAATCAAACTCTGTCCCATGATCACTTCTGATCAGGGCAATGTGAGTATTGAACTCAGTCTGTATGCATTTGAGAAACTTTGTTAAACACTTAAAGTTATCAGACTTCTTCCTCAGAAAGAACACTCATGTGAATCTAGAGAAGTCATCTACAACCACTAAAGTGTAAGATTTCCCTCCTAAACTTTGTAATGTAATGGGTCCAAAAAGATCCATGTGTAACAGATACAAAATCCTAGGTGAATCACTCTTATTAAGTGACTTGAAACTATTTTTGGTTTGCTTGCCTAATTGACAAGCCCTGCAGAGTCCTTCCTTCTTGTAGGGGCCAGAAGGTAGTCCTCTAACAAGGTTGTCCTTGGATAGCCTAGCAATGGTTCTAAGGTTTATATGCCCTAGTCTCTTATTCTATAACTCATTAGGTCTACAAATAGAATTAAACATGCAAATATCTACTTCTGTTGAAAGAAAGTCTACTAAATAGATGTTACCTTTCCTTTTACCTGTCAACACAGTTGTGTTGTCCTCTGATTTGATCTTGCATAAGGATTTGCTGAAAGTCACCTGGTAGCCTTCATCGCATAGCTGACTGATGCTGATCAAGTTGTGCTTCAGTCCTTCCGCATAGGCTACTTTCTTGAATGTGACTCTGCCAATCTGGACTGCACCATATCATTTTGTTAGTCCAAAGTTTGAATCACCAAATATGACTTTGGGTCCAGGCTTGACTTTGAAGGATGTGAAGTTGTCCTTGCTCCCTGTCATGTGCTTGGAGCACCCACTATCCAAATACCATTGCAGGTTTGATGTTGGATAGGTCTTCATCTGGTCCTCTTCAGATTGAGTCTCTGAGTCTGACTCTGACTCTTCTGCATCAGAATTGTGTTGTGAGGCATTGATAACCATCATGCAGAATTCCTTTTCTTCAGCATCATCCTCATCATCACTTGAGCTGGATGAAGCTTCTGATTCTTCTTCTGTCTCACTCCAAGTTTCAGTAACAAATCCCTTTCTTGTGTGTTTGTTCTTGCTGGAGGAGGGTTTGTCATTGCTATTCTTCTTGAAGTCCTTGTCTTTTATTCTTTCTTTCTTGTCCTTTATGTCCTTGTGTTTATTTTCTGGACAGTCAGGCACAATGTGGCCTGGTTTCCTGCAACCAAAACAGATAATCTCTTTGTTATTTGATTTATCATACCTTGGCTTGTCATGCTCCTTGTATGAACTTTTCCTGAAGTCCTTTCTGGCCATTTTGTAAAATCTTTTGGCCAGTAGACTAAGCAGCTCATCATTGTCTGTGACCTTGTCTTCAGGCTGATCTTCAGTGGCTTTGAAAGCTATTGACTTTTCCTTTCTTGTGGCTGGTGAGACAACCTTCTGTTCTTCTTCTCTATTCTTAATGAGCAGCTCATAAGACTTGAGCTTGCCCAAGAGAGCTTCTATTGTGATCTCATTTAGACTTCTGGCATCCTTGATTGGCCAGATCCTTGAGTCCCAAGTGCTTGAGAAGCACATTAGGATTTTATCATTTAGCTCATTCAATGAGATCTCTTTATCCAAAGTTTTCAGTTCATTGACTATAAGACTGAGTCTATTATACATGTCTGCCACTGACTCAGCTTCTCCTTTCTTGAAATTCTCATATTGGGTTATGAGGTGAGATCTTCTGTCTTTTCTCTCATCAGCAGATCCTGAGACTATTTCAGATAGCTTGTCCCAGATGTCCTTTGCTGAGTTGCATTCAGCTACCTTTTGGAATATCTCATCAGACATAGTCTGGGCTAGAATGTTCATAGCTTTTGCATCTGCAACTTTCCATTTCTTTATATCTGCATATGTTCCTGAAGGAGGTGGAACAACACTTGTACTTGTGTTCTCTAGAGGTCTTGGACACACTGTCAAAACAGAATTGAAAATGTCCTCATCAATAGAGTTCATGTATAGTCTAATCCTTGCTTTCCAAAGTGCAAACTTAGACAGATTGCACACTAGAGGTCTGGTGCTAGCATAATCTTTGTTTTGAGCCATGATTTATGAAGAAATAATGCTAACAACAAAATCAAAACAAGCAGATCTAACTTGAGGGATCTTTGGGTTCAAGTGTTAGCATGTACAACCACTAAGGTATGGTATTGTAACCAACCTGGAAGATGTGGTATTTTTAACCAACCTCCCTCTAATACCAATTGAAAGTGCAAGTTAGATCTAATATACTCTAGAGGGGGTGAATAGAGTATGTTGCTTGCTAAAAACTTTTTACAACAGTTGTTGTATTCCTAGGTGAACAGGGAATAGGGTGTTCCAACATGAAAAATCAGTACAATGAGGTCAAGACAGGTTTCCTAAGAGACATAATGATCTTTGCCCAAATCAGTAATAGGGTGTTCCAACATGCGGCAACCTGCCGGCGGTGGTGGAGGCCGCTCATCCTCTGCACCGCGGCGAGGAGCAGCAGCCGCCCGATCTGGTGATGAAGATCGGGCGGCTGGGATTTTCTTAATCCCCCCCCCCCCCCGCCTCTATTTTTGTGCCCCCCCCCCCCCCACAGCGGATCCGTGGCCGATCCGCTATGGTGAAGCGTTGGCCGATTGCGTCCTGCTGCTCAATCTCAGCCGCAGGATCCCTGTGATATGCTAAATGCAGACCATTTTTATACCAGAAATTTCTAGAAATTTCTGGGCCAAATCTAGGCCCCTATGGGAAAGTAACCAACATGAAAAATGTTACCCATAATGAGGGCTACCTCCACAAAAAATTTGAGAATTTTTGGAGTTAATTTAGTATTTTTAAAAGCCATAATAAAATTTGATTGGCTAAATTAAATGCCCAAAATACCTTGAAAAATTCTAAAAAATTACTAGGCTCATTTTAGGCCCTCCCAAGGGTTGTATCAAAATTTGGGGTCATGGGGATAAGTTTTGATATTTTTCCTAAAATATTGAAGCTTAGGGTCGCGCACAGATCCTTTTTCCGCTCGTTTTTCCTAAAAGACGGAAATTGGAGTGCGCGACCACTCCTTATAATCAAACAAGTACTTTAAACTATTTTATCGACAAGAGCGGCCGAGGCAAGTGATTAGGCTCTGGGATTTCCAAGATTTCGTAAAGTCGTCGAGCGCCTCGACTCTCGGATGTATAGGGCACGCTCGGAAGATGAGTGTACGAGTGATGACTTAGAGTTGTCCCTGACAACTAATATGCATGTAACTCCTAGCCAACCCTTGAACTAATTAAGCCGTAATAAATATGGCGCAACCAAATCAATTGGACCCTAATAGTTGATGTAACCCAACAAAATCTCCTTTAAATCTCGATGGAATTGAAGCCTCTTGAATAGGAGTGATTGGACTACTAACCATTTTCTTTGTGTTTTCTCCAGTCTCGTACTGGTCAAGCTTATTTCAGTGCTTTCTATTCAGTACTACTCCAGTCTCGTACTGGTCAAGCTTATTTTAGTACTTTCTATTCAGTACTACTACAGTCTCGTACTGGTCAAGCTTATTTCAGTACTTTCTATTCAGTACTACTCCAGTCTCATACTTGTCAAACCTATTTCAGTACTTTCTATTCAGTACTACTCCAGTCTCGTACTGGTCAAGCTTATTTCGGTACTTTCTATTCAGTACTACTCCAGTCTCGTACTGGTCGCATTTCATTCCAGCACATTAAATAAGCAGCATAAGCACCGCACTTGTCATCGTTGCAATTTACTATTATAATCCTGGGTCCTGCTCTGACGAGCAGTCGTCGAGCCTTAGTTGGGGATAACCGGAGTTGAAGTAGTCCTACAAGTCTAGCCGCAAATAATGCGCTCTCATGCTTCTTGTCGAAAGTAGATCTAAGTACCGACGCCCGAAGTCTAAAGCCTAGTATGGCAGGCCGACGTAGACCCGGTGTATATATTGTTTGCCTTTTGTTTGATTTTTTGTAAATTGCTTGCGGTGAAATAGTGGCGGGCCAGTCCCTCCCGCAGACCGTTCGTACCGGTGCGGGAAGGTCGACAACTCAAGGCGACAGGGAGATGAGTACCACGGGTGACCGACTGTTATATTATTCCCCGTGGGTTTTCCTCCGCTGGTCGGCCAAAACGATTCGCCGGATGTCGCTCACATCCAAGAGAACACAAGGTTGTACGTTAGGGTCTGGGGTTGTACGGTATGATCACCCCCAGAAGTGGCAGGACTGGCCACTGTCACCGACGGCCACATCGGTGAGGCCCGCGGGGCTCGCTAACCTGCTGGAACAGAAGCGGTCCAAACTATGTCGACATAGGGTTTGTGTGCGCGACTATGAATGCATGTGGTGTGTGCGCGGCTGTGAATGCCTGCGATAGAATTCAGGATATGAAAACATGATGTGCTGATGAGCTAGTGGAGCCTTGTTATAACTGGTTTATATTACTGCTGCTTTTCTTTCCAGTTATATTATCCTGCACTTTTTTTTATAATTGCTCCTAGTTGTACATATATGAAATGTTGTGTTAACTCTCTCTTGCTTCGGCTATTTACTTTTGTTGCGTGGGTGTGTGCTCGTCCCCAGGATGTGAATCCGGGGAGGAGATTTGTTTCCACTTAGTTCTATGACTAACGGTTATTTTAAATAACCATTCACAAGAGGTGGAACACCGTAGTGACCCGCTGCCGCAGGAGATTACGCCAGCAGCTAGGACTACTCGAGCAGATGCACCCCATCGTCCCCAGAATTTAGAGACGTGAGTACCACCTGAAAGTGGTGGTATGCAGTGATACCACCAGTGGGTTGGACTGTTTAACTCTAGAGGAGGGGTGAATAGAGTATTTTAAAATCCTTTAGATTTTTATTTCATAGTTAAAAATAGTGATACTAATAAGTGTAATCAGAATGGTGCAGAAATAAAACTAAGCTAATCAGCAATCCACATACAGAAAGAAATAAAGTAGCATCACAGACGACACAAGAATATTATAGTGGTTCCCCTAAAACTTGGGTGCATCGACTCTTCTACCACCCTGGTAGGAATCCACTCAAGTTTTTGATTAGGTGCCCTGCCACTAATCAGGTTTGTGCTCAGGTGCCTGTCGCCACAAGATCTGCTTCAGGTAGATCAGGAAACCCTACAGGCTTTTGATCAGGTGCCTAAAAACCAAATCAAGTCTTTTAATCAGGAGACTTACAAGCAAGTGATTAATTTTTGAAGGGAGCTCGAACCCTGTGTACAGTGGGATGGAACAAATAAACTAGATATTGTCTTCTCTTTCTCAAAGCAACAGAGAAAGCTTGTTGATTCTTGATGGTGTCAAAGCTCCCTCTGAGATGAAGATCTGTTCAGGAAGAATGAGAGCTTTGTAGGGTGAGTAAGTCTTCTAAAGATTTCTCCAGAAAGTTGTAGACAGATAGTAGTTGATTGTCTCTAAAAGCTTGCTGGAGTATGAACACTTGAAGAAGACAGAGCTTTTTTTTTGAATATTTTCTGGTGTTCTGTCTTTTTTGTTCTTACTGTCTTGTTGACTGAAAGAGAAAAAATCTCTTTTTATATATCTCTGTCTAAATTCCCCTTTGAATTTTGAAATCCTTTAGCATTGAATGCTGACTGCCTTGAGAATGTAAATGCGGCTGGAGAGAATATATCATTAATGTATTTCCCCAACTGTCCTATTAAAAACGACAAGTGATATTCCTGATGAACAACATAATCAATGCTGTCACTAACAGGTAGATTCAGAGAATATAAGCATTGATTATTCAGGAATTACTGCAAGAGAATAAGGATAAAATGAGGAAAATTCCAAGTCTGGGACTGAACAAAATTCGTCGAGCAGAGAACAGATTTCGTCGACCTGAGTCCAAAGTTCGCCGACTAGAGAAATCGTATTCGTCGACCTGGGAAATCTTGTTCGTCGACCCGAGAACCAAGTTCGTCGACCTGAGTTCAGCTAACTGCTTTCTGTAAAGAACTTCCCAATTCTTTACTCCAAAATCGTCGAGCTGATAATGTAACTTCGTCGACTTGAGTTCAAAGAAAGGATTCTGGACTTAATGTGTTGAAGTTGATCTCCCAGAATTCGTCGACCTGAGCTCGAATATCGTCGAGCTCAACTCAGAGAATTTACTCTGAGTTCGTCGAGCTGAGTTCGACGAACATCGAACTCACTTCCATGAACTGATTTTCTTCTAAGTCTGGAGTCTTCTACAGTCTTCTGCTGGCTGTTTCATGTGTGGTTGTTTCTAAGGACTTAGCCTAAACTCTAGGACACAGACATGACCCTGACTATACATGTTGGGTCAATAATCCTAGTTAGTGAATCCCAAATCAAACTAGAGATCCAACACCACCGAGCAGCATGGAGATAGAGAGTATGAGGGTTTTATGTAGCACATGTATAGCCCACGGGCTTATTTAGACGCTTAGGCTTCGGCCCTAGAACCTCTGTGATATTGATATGTTATATATATATATATATATATATATATATATATATATATATCTGCAATGGTTTCCTATTAATGCTTCCGCTATACTTTGATGGGATGTGAATGTTATGATTCGAGCCGAGCAAGGCGGCCATCTAGTGCTTGGATATGGTGGATCGTTTTCCCCTAAGAGCACTGGGTGGACGTATTGGGCCAATAGTACCCCTCCGTCCTGACCCGGGCAAAAGTTTGGGGGGGGGGGGGTCCTACACTCAGATTCTGACTTAGCAGTTCTCCCGACTGGAGAGGTATTTCTTCTGCTCCTGGTTGAAGCATCAGCTCTGAAAGCCATAGATTTCTCCTTGCTCTATGACTTACTGCTCTTCTCTTCTTCTTCCTTCCTTGTTGCAAGCTGCATCTCATAAGACAGTAGCTTTCCAAACAGGGTTGGAGGTGGAGTGTCAGCTAGTTGCCCATCTCCCTGATGGCACAAATCTTTGTGTCTCAATTCTTTGGAAGGGACCTGAGAAATTTGTCATTCAGCTCATAGGTGTTGAAGACCCTTCAAAATGTTCTCAGTTCATTAACAGTTTTGAAAAATCTTTCAAAACTTTCAGTAATGCCCTCAGACTTTCTTGGCTGAAGGCCTCATACTGCTGGTTGACCATGGATTTTCTGTCATCCTTCACCTCTTCTGAACCCTCCATGAACACTACTAGGGTGTCCCACATCTCCTTGGAGGTCTTGTAGTGCACCAGATTCTGAAATGTAGAATCATCTACTACACTGACAATGATATTTTTAGCTCTTTTGTCCATGGAGGCAAGGAGGAGCTCATCTTTGTTCATTTCTTCATAAGATTTGGGAGTCTGTATGTTGGCATCCAAAACTGAGATCTTCATAGGGATGAAAGGTCCCTATTTGACTGTGATGTAGATCCTAGGATCAGTAGCTTCCATGAATAGTCTGACTCTTTCCTTCCAGAACCCAAACCCTTCCTTTCTGCAGATTAGTAACTTCATGGCTCTTAATTCCTTGTAGTTTACACCAAATCTCATTCTTTATCTTTTAGCTAACCTTGGAGGTATGCTCAGATGGTTAAATCTTTTTTAAGTAATCTCCCTCTGATACCACTTGAAAGTAATTTAACTCAAGGTTAGTTAATCACCTAGAGGGGGGTGAATAGGTCTTTGAATTTTTATCAGTTCTTTAGCTGTTTTCAAATTTAAACTATTTAGAGCTTGTCCTTAGATCCTGTAATAAGAAAGAAAACAAGCAACACAGCAAACACATAGATTTATAGTGGTTCCCTAATTGGGTACATCCACTTTCCCTCTCACCTATCCAACTGATTTGTTGGACAAGGCACAAACTCCACCAATATGCTCATCAGATCTTACACATCAGGTCCTCAGCCTATAACACAGATTCTTCATAGAATCCAAACTCAGAACCACAAGGGTTCCTAACTCAGAGCCCTGCAGGACTCCTACAGCTCAATGATACATTGATCACCTACCTCAGCCTTATTTCTAAGGCTACAACTCAGGCTCTTCAACCCTACAGCTTCAGGCACACAGCCTACTCTCAGAGTGTTGCAGCACTCCTACAACTCAGTATCCTTCCAAATACCTACAACTCAGCCTCCTCCAAGTCCTATAACTCAGTGACACACTTGTCACCTACAGCTCAGTGACTCTACAGTCACCTACCTCATGCACAAGGCCCTACACTCAGGCTGGGAGGACTGCCCTACCTCAGATCCACACTTGGATCCTACCTCAGAGAGCAACACTCTCCTACCGCAGACAGTAAAGCCCTACAGCTCAGATCCACACTTGGATCCTATCTCAGTACCCCAACAAGGCACCTACCTCAGTGACTAATTAGTCACCTACCTCAGACACAAAGTTCCCTACACTCAGATTCAGATAAACTGAATCCTACAGGAAGTAAATACAAAATGATTAAGAAAATAAACAACTGACTCAGAGATAAATCTCTGAGTCTACCTTGCTGCATTGAGCAGATATCAGTCCAACAAACTTGCTGTAAAAGAAATTAGTCCTCTTTTACATCTAACACTTTTCTGTTGCACAGATGAGCAGCAACCAGCTTGCTGAATGGAAGAATCAGCTTCTCTGTTCTGGAAAAAACTAACTTGTTGAGCTTGAAGAGCTTCAGCTAACTTCCTTTGCCTTAGCGACTATCTCTGCTGGACTTTAGTTTTCAAGCTTGATGGAGAAGAAGATATACAGCCGCCTCTAATTTCCTTTTTCCATTCGATCTCTTTCGTTGCCCTAATTCTTTTCCTTTTTCCTTTTTATATGTGTTGATTTGAATCAGCGACACACTAGTATGTGGGCTCAGCCAAGGTTTGGTGAGTCCCACCTTCTTCAGAAAAGGACAATGCAGCTTTCGGCGCCACTGCAGCTTTCCCGCAACGGCTACATGTAAGTTGACTTTGATGATGTCAGCAATGGTCATCACCATTTGGACTTAGAAAATATTCCAGAAATCCATGAAGCGTTGAGTGATGTTAAATCACTCAACGTCATTTGTCTTGGCTCTCAATGCTTCTGGACTTGTGATTTTTCTCTTGATTTGTCTCAGCGGTCTCAACGGTTTCTTCTTAACAGCTGTGACAGGCCTTTCTCTCAACATTTTCTTTTTATTAGCTGAGACAAGTGTCTGTCTCAGCGGTATCTTCGCAGCGGTCTCAGCGGTTTTCCTCTTTAACTATCTCAGCACTTCCTTCTTTATTAGAAGCGTTGAGTGAACCTGCTTCACTCAACGCTTCTGGACTTAGAGAAATCCAGCTTGTTTTGTCTCAGCTCTTCCTTCTTCATTAGAAGCGTTGAGTGAACCTGCTTCACTCAACGCTTCTGGACTTAGAGAAATCCAGTTATTCTTGTCTCAGCGCTTCCTTCTTCATTAGAAGCGTTGAGTAAACCTGCTTCACTCAACGCTTCTGGACTTAGAGAAATCCAGCTAGTCAGCTGTCTCAGTGGTCTCAACGCCTTCTTCTCAGCTATCTCAGCTGTTTCAGCGGTCTCAACGCCTTCTTCTCAGCTATCTCAGCGGTCTCAGCGCTTTTTGCCTTAGTCAGTTTTTCTGGCTTTAGCTGCGTTCGACGATCTGTTGGCTGCGCTCGATAAACTCTGATCTTCTCAACGATCTCAGCGCTTTTTTCCTTAGTTTATTTTTCTAGCAAGCTGAGCTCGACGAATTTTGAGTTTACCACCAAACTCATTTTTCTTCACTTGTCCAATCATGGACTATCTGCATTGCATGAACTAGGGCACACATCAAATTCATTATGTTTGTCTGTTATTGACCCGTTTGACTTCTTACAAATCTGGGATATTAGGATCAATAGACCCAACAGCCTCCTTGTGCACTCTTGCATGCATCTCTTCCTCGTGCGCTCTCTTACGCGTCCTCTTCATTGCGCGCTCCCACGCGCATCGCCTCCTTGCGCACTCTAGCGCACAACTCTTCCTTGGGCGCTCCCGCGCGCGTCCTCTTCCTTGCGCGCTCCCGTGCGCAGTGCCTTCCTTGCACGCTCCTACGCGCGTTGCCTTCCTTGCGCGCTCTCGCACGCATCGCCTCCTTGCACGTTCTAGCGCGTGTCTCTACCTTACGCGCTCTCTGCCAACAAGTTCTCAGCGCATTCTCCTCAAGCAAGCGCCCTACGCGATCTCCATCGACCAGCTCTCCGCACGCTCTGTCGTCAAGTCCGCCCCAAACACACCCCTGTGTGTTCCGCTCCCAGTACTGCTGCAAGTATTCAACGCCTACAACTCAGCAACAAGCCCACCAAATGTCAGTAAGTCAGTAATTCCCCTCTCCTCCACATACATCAAGAGACAATCCCCAGAAGATAGGACGCGCATGACGCTTCGCACGAGCTTCCAAGTCCCTGACATCAGAGCGAGTACAACAAGCTGTCCCGCCACCGAGAATTATTAGAAAACTCCAGAATACAACGAGCGCATCGCTCCCTGCAGCACACGAGAAAATAGTTAGCCCTGCGAGCGGTGGCTTGTCACCCTCCAGGTTCTCTCTCTCTCTCTCTCTCTCTCTCTCCAATAATTGTAACGAGTGACAGCCTGTCGCCCTCGAGTTCTTGAAAAAACCATGTAACAACATTCAGATCTAGTGGAGGTTTGGTCGGCACAGATCCGACTACGTGATTTTTCAACTCTTTCCGGGGTCTTCCACGTCAAAAAATTACTTTGTCAGTATTCTATTTTCATTGATTGTGTGCGCGCTCGACCGTTTCGAGAATTAAGGCGGTGCAAGTATTTTGGCCCCACCGGAACGTCGAGTTAGTCCACAACAGTGATCATGACCACCACCAGGAGCCTACGTCGATCTCCCCTTTCACCCCCACAGTTATACTTCCTAGATCTGCCCATATTGAAGAGTAGTGGCAAGTCGTGATATGCATGATCCCTCATCCCGTGGTTCTACCAATTTAATATATACTTCCACGAAATTTTTAAACAAAAAATGACTTTTATTTAAAAGAAATATTTTGGGCGCACGATGTGCATTGTTTAGCTTAAATATCTCGGTAATGATTGTTTCCGTTGTAATTAAATTTGATCAAAACGAAGCTAAGCTGCCGACCTGTCAACCTTCTAGTTTTGGGAAAAATAAGCTTGTTAAAAATGCGAGACCGGGCTGGGATCGGGCCGGTTGAGACTGGGCCAGACGAGACCGGGTTTTTTGCCATTCGGGCTCGGGCAGGTCGTGGCTTGAGCCGGACTCGGGCCCCCACTCAAAGAGGAGGTTTGTTAAGGCCCACATGGCCGGCCCAGTTTTTCCTATGCGGAAAATGTTGATGGGATTTTCCCGCCTATATTGGAAATCTCGCCTGACGCTGGATTTTATGATGGAAATTTCCTGTGGACCGGGTGTTGGGCCCAGGCTTGGCCCGGCGCCCGGGCTTATTCAGGCCCGGCCCGACGCCCGGGCTTATTCAAGCCCGGCTCGCCACCCGAGCTTATTCAGACCCGACCCGTCACCCGGGCTTGTTCAGACCCGGCCCGAACATCGATCAGATATGGGCTGGGGCAGATCTATAGGGGGCCACAGGGACACGTGCCCCCCTCCCAAATTTGTTTGATATTTCCGCCTTTCGGTTCAGATTTGGAATCGTGTCCCCCCTCCCCCCCCAAAAAATTTCTTTTTGGCGATTCTCGGTTCCAGCGCTACAACACAGCAGTGCGGATCGGCAAACCTAGGCCCAGGCGGAGGCTTCAGACGTCATCTTTTTGCTCGGAGATCGACAAACCTCCAATCTGGACATCTTGAACCGAAGGATCACAATTAATGATAACTGTTAATGGTTTTTGAGCCAATTGAAACTTTATTAAATGTGATTGAAGTTTCATGTAAGTGAAATGAAATACTTAGAGAAATTCAATTCCAAAAAGTTGTAAGGTACCATAAGATGATGAATTGAAAACTGGATTAGATTTAAATCATGAGTTACGTTTGAGTCAGCCTGGAGACACTCATTGGGGATCACATCACAGAACATTAATGCATATTATTTCATTATATCCTGATATGGTTGCTACACTTGTGAAAATTGAGAAGAGAAACAAATGATCGGGTGAAGTCATAAGGTGTGTTGTTTATTGGAATCATTTGACTTTGTTTTAATGGTTCACGTAATGACCATTATATTTGGGTACACTTATGAGTTGAATCTAGCTTTGCAAAGAAAGGATCAAAACATTGTCAACGCAATGTCTTTTGTTGATTTGACAAAAAGACATTTGCAAATCTTAAGAGATAGTGGGTGGGACACACTATTCAATAAGATATTGTTTTTTGTTGCAAACATAATATTTATATTCTCATTATGGATGATCAGTACATACCCTGAGGAAAATCAAGATGGTTTGTTGAAAACTACACAAATGTGAATCATTATCGAGTTCAAATATTTTTAGAAGTCGTCGATCTATAACTACAGGAGCTTAACAATCGGTTTGATGAGGTGAGCATGAAGTTGTTTCATTGTATGACTTGCTTGAATCTTATTAACTCGTTTGTTTGTTTTGACAAGAAAAAAGTGCTAAGACTTGCAGAGTTTTATCCTGATGATTTTTCAAGTTTGGAGATGTTTAATTTAGATTTCCAACTCAACAACTTCATTGTCGATATGAGAAGCGTTGAGAGATTTTCTGATTTGAAGTATCTTGGTCATCTCTCTACGAAGCTTATTGGTGCTGCAAGGGGTGGGAGACCACTGTAGGTTGTCGCCGGTGGTTTCCGTTAGTGCAACACCGTGCGATGACGGCGAAGCTGTTGGTATCACGCATGTTTTTTTCTCTTCTTTTCTCTCGTGTGAGACTCAGCGTATCCACCGGCTTTGGAGTAAATAGCCGCCGGTCTTGGATGTTAGAGCGCTCGAAGCATCCACGTGACCATCAAGTTTGGAATGGCCTCGTCGTTGCCCCCAGTAGGGGTATTTATAGGCGAAACCCTAAATCCCCGACTACGGGTTTGGATGCCTATCGGATCCTAACCGACCCGTTAATGAGCTCATTAACACTTAAATAAATATACCTCAACAATCTTCTCATATATTGTATATAAGTGTTAGCATAAAAAAGGGATACTTATCCAATAGTTAATAATGACCAAACAAAAGAGTTTTTCCAGAAATATAAATATGAGTTTTAGATAACAAAATGCTAAACTCAAACAAAATGTTCCAAACATGAAATAAAGCAAGAAACTGGAAAGCTCAAACTGATAATTGATTTAGTAGAATAGCAGATCATCATCATCTGGGTCAAAATCAGCTGTCTCTCCTCCAATCTCCATTTTGTCTGCAAACAGTTACAACAAGAATGTCATGAGACAAATTTCTATGAATTCAAATATTTGCAGAAATAAAGTGATTAGTTCTAACAGCGGGTGAACTTAATACTTTAACTGGGAGAAAAGAATCTCAAAACAACATCTCTATCTAATTTACACAAGATTAGATTAATTGATTTCATATAATCAAATCATGTTCCTTTGATTATTAAGATTATTATTAACGTTCCTCAATTGTGATATATCATCAAGTTTGGAATGATACAACAAGCTGTGACTATTATATCATCAAGTTTGGAATGATATAACTAATAATCATAATATCATGGCACATATCAGCAACCTCAGTATTTCTTTTTGGAATGATACCCAATTCAGCCTTTGACAAAGAATAATTAAGTAAGTCATCAAGTTTGGAATGACTGACAACTATCTCACCTCTAGCTTTCATCAGATAACATCTGAAATACTTTAGTGTGCTTAACGTAGATGCTTGAATGTAAGCAGACAACGGTTCTTAAATTTAAAACATAAGCTAGGTATTAAGTCCTCCTAAATGGACGTTAATCTCATCTCCCCCGATGTTTTAGATGTGAGAACCTTACATAAGCCCTTAGTAAGGACATCTGCTACATTATCTTTTGATCTCACGTCCAATAGGGAGATTATCCCCTGACTGGTGAGATAGGTCAACCATGCATGTTTCATCCTTAGTTGCCTTCATTTTTCATTGAACAACATATTTATAGCAATGGTCTTTGTGTCTTGGTTGTCACAATAAATCAAAATAGAGTTCATTTTTAGACTCGTCATTGGAATGTCCAATATCATATCTCTTATCCACTCTGCCTCTTCTCCAGCTGAAGCGAGAGCATAGAGTTCCGATTCCATAGAGGATAGTGCAATGCATGTTTGCCTCTTAGACTTCCAAGCTACTGCAGCTCCTCCTAGTGTAAACACAAAATCACTAGTGGATCGACAATCAGCTATTTCCGAGCACCAAGATGCGTCGGAATACCCTTCAAGCACTGGAGGATGCCCACTGTAACATAAAGCATACTTCTCAGTATACTTTAAGTATCTCATTAGCCTGTCTAAGACGTCCCAGTGGTCCTTCCCAAGGTTACTGATGAATCTACTCAACATGCCGACCGTAAAAGTTATGTCAGGTCTAGTACAGGTAGTAGCGTACATGAGACTTCCTATGAATTTGGAATAATCCAACTGTCTAATAGCTGAACCTTCATTCGGTTTCAGTCTAATGTTATAATCGTATGGAGTCTCAGCCTTTTTGCTCTTATCGTAACCCCAATTTTCCAGTAGATTCCTAATGTAGTGACTCTGACTCAAGGTAATACCCTTTTTTGTGAAGTTCACTTCCATTCCTAGAATGGTTTTCACCTCACCTAGGTCTTTCATGCTAAATTATGCCGTCAAGGCAACTTTCACGTCTTTCACCTCAGACTGATCAGTGCACAGAATTAGCATGTTATCAACGTAAAAGCATATGATGACTATTTTATTTGCACTTATTCTTACGTACAGACATTTATCTGATAGACTGGATTTGAAACTCAAGCCTTTTACACAGGTGTCAAATTTTTCATGCCACATTTTAGGTGCTTGTTTCAATCCGTATATTGACTTACTTAACTTACAGACCTTATTTTCTAGACCTTCTATGACGGACCCTTCAGGCTGGTGCATGTAGATCTCCTCAATCAGATCTCCATTCAGAAATGCAATCTTGATATCCATCTGATGAACAGTATAGTGTTCAATAGATGCTAGTGCGAGAAGAATCCTAATTGTCGCATAGTGACATATAGGTGAGTATATATCAAAGTAGTCTACACCACTCACTTGAGTGGAGCCTTTGACAACTAGACGTGCTTTGTATTTTGCGATACTCCCATCAGGATTTAGCTTCTTCCTCAGAACCCACTTATTGCCAATGGTTTTAGCCCCTTTGGGCAAATCGACCAAAGTCCATGTGTTGTTCTGTATGAGAGATTTCATCTCTTCGTCTATGGCTTCTTTCCATAATAGAGTCTCTAGATCGCATCGCATCCTTATAAGTGGATGGATCAGCTTCAACTTGGTAAGTTACGAAGTCTGTACCGAAGCTTTTGAGCATTTTCTCTCTACTAGATAGCCTTCTGGTATCTAAACCACTCGTGTCTACAAGCTCAGTGTCAGAGTTATGTTGTCCTGGCTCAACTAAAGGCTCAGTACTAGTGGCTGGCAGACCTGGCAGTGTCAGGTTCTTGTCCTTAAGGAACTTATCCTCAAAGAAGACAGTGTCTCTTGATTCTATTACAGTATTAGTGGAGAGATCCAGAAACCTGTCTGCAGCACTATCATCTGCACATCCTAGGTAGACGCAGGTATTAGTCCTGGGTCCAATCTTTGCTCTTCAAAAGTCTGGTATCCTAACAAAAGCGATACAGCCTCGGGTCTTAAGATTGTCAAATCTAGGAGGTCTCTTAAACCAAAGCTCGTAGGGTGTCTTAGTCAACTTTGCATGATGAACTTTATTAAGAATGTGATTTGACGTAAGGACGGATTCACCCCAGTAGGTCGCAGGCATGCCAGCAGTCAACAACATGGAGTTCAACATTTCTATTAAAGTCCTATTTTTCCGCTCAGCGATACCGTTGGATTGTGGTGAATACGGAGCAGTCGTTTCAGGAATTATGTCATTGCTGGCAAGAAAATCTCTGAACTCCCCCGAGACGTATTCTCCTCCTCTATCACTTCTTAACCTTTTAATTTTCATGTCAAGTTGATTTTCAACCCTATTTTTGAAAATACGGAATTTTTCAAAAGCTTCATCTTTGGATTTAAGAAGGTAAATGTGGCTAAATTTAGAGTAATCGTCGATAAAGTTATCAGATACTTCCGACCTTCTCTTGTGACAAAGCTTTTGTAGTCACAAATATCAGAATATATTAACTCTAGCAATTGTGTGCTCCTAGAAACCTGACTAAAAAGTGTTTTAGTTATCTTAGTTTGAGCACAAATTTCACATTTCTCAAATTTGGCTTTTGTGTCGAGGGGTATGTTGTGAGTTCTAGCTAGCAGGAGGAGTTTTCTATAATTGACGCGTCCTAGTCTTGCATGTAAAGTCTTAGGATCTATCAGATTTGAGCTAACCTGATTTACTACTTCGTGTGCTAGACTCAGCCTATACATCTCGTTAACGACATATGCGCAGCCAAAGTATTGTGAGTGAACCATTAGGGTTACCCGACCACCACTAATGTTAAAAGACATACCCGCATCGCACAATAGACTAATCGAGATTAAATTAGCAGCTAATGTCGGTATAAATTTAACATTTTTCAAAGTTAGAGTCTTACCTGAGGAGAGAGTCAGGGTAGCGTTGTCGACCTTCAGCACGTCAGCTACAGCTCCATTCGCAACAGTGACAGTCTCTTCCACCTCTTTTGCATCCTCCGGAAGCTTTGGATTGTGGCAGACGTGGCAGGTAGCACCTGAGTCGAGCCACCACTCTGAACTGGTCGTCCCGTTACTGACCATGGCAACAAAGTCGGTAGGCGCAATCTGATAAACCATGTTAGCTTGATTATCAGTCCTTGGTGTGCTGGATTCGCCCTGTTTGGGCTGTCGGCACTTGGAGGCGCAGTGACCCAACTTATTGCAGTTGTAGCACTTGCATTTGAATTTCTTCTTTATCTGTTTGTTGATGGCAGCAACTGCGGGTGCACTGGTCGGTGGGCGAGTCTTTCCAGGCTTAGGCTTCCGCTTAGGATGCGTGATAATGTTAGCAGTAGAGGACTGCTTGCTAATCGTCTCTATAGCTTGCCTAGTCCGGTTCTCATCCTCAATGCAGATGAAGCGCTTGAGGTCTTTAAGACTCACCTGCGTCTTCTTCCGGTACATCTCAGTTTTGAAGGAATATCAGGTCGTGGGCAATTTGAAAATGATCGCCCCTGCAACAAATCCATCTGGCAGAGGGATGTTCTCACTGTTGAGCATGTCCACCAGATTTTCGAACTCAGCAACCTGTGGCAGGATTTCCCTTTCCTCAATGAAGGTGAATGTCATAAACTTGTCCACCATGTGCGTCTTGGACATGTTCTCCTCCTCCTTGAATTGCTCCTCTAAGGCTTCCCAGATCTCATTTTCCCTTTGCATCTTGTCGTACGTCTCTGCAAGCCTGTTGGAGAGGCAATTCAGGATGTAGTCTCTGCAGAAGTCCCCGTCGTTGACCCATTGATCTTCATCTTCGCTTCCTTTGAATTTTTCAAAAACAGTCTGCACTGTGTAGAAGATGTTCAGGTACTTCATGCCGAACTGAGTGTTGTGCTTGCAGGCACTGAACTCGGCATTGGAGAATTTCTCCAGCTTGATCATCGACACGAGAGAGGAGTGATTGATCGCCTTTGACATTGCGTGTCACTTTCCAAACGATAGTATTCTACTAACAACCAAAATCACAAGCAGAAAATACTGGAAAGAGATCACCTGAGCGAGACGATGACGGTCTTCGGATCCAATCCAGATAAAAATTGTTTTGCTCCTACTTTTCGGCTGAAACACAATCACCAAAGATTTGATCTGAGCGACGATAATCCCAAAGAGGCACAGATGGACCAGCCACGCAAGGCTGATTTGATCCTTTGGCAGATCTGACAGTACCAGATTCCGGCAAGATCAACAGCAACTCAAAAGGTTGATTGTCTTCTTGAGAGAGAAATCCTCCTCCACTCCTCTGAGATACTGATAAGCAAGACAGGATCCAGGTGGGATGCAGATCTCGCTTCCTTGGACAAAGACGGTGAGGATCGGTAGAGAACAGTGGCTGGTGCCAGAAATCCCGAGCGGGATTAGCTTCTTCGCAATCGGCGACGCTGGATCTAGCGAATCGGCTAGGGCAGAAAAACCTCACGAGCCTTCCTCTTCCCAATCTGCGAACGATCTTCCTCCAGAACATGAACAAAAGAACACCACCAGTGTAGATCCCCTTCCAGGGAAAAGAGGAGAAGGAAATCACCAACTATAGCGATCAAGTGGGACGCTAGAATCCCGAGCGGGCTTGCTCCTCCTCCGATCGATGAAAACCGCAAGACGACGATGCGTTTTCCGGATCGATGGCGCGACGACGATGCAAAAAGTCACGGTAGGAGGAAGACGATCTCAGAGATATTTGTTTCCTCCTCTTATTCGATCGTCAACAGCACAGCAGCGGAGCTGGATCCCCTTGTTCGCGATCGGCGATGGAACCAGAGCAACGACGCAGTCGGTCGACGGGAACAATCCTTGTTCGATCTGATCCCGATCTACAGCGGCTCCAGGCGTTATTACGCGAGAACGATCGACAACGGCTAGGTCACGGGGACGGAGCGGGGCTAGGGCAAACGAAAGAAATCTTTGAGAATGTTAGAGCGCTCGAAGCATCCGCGTGACCATCAAGTTTGGAATGGCCTCCCCGTTGCCGCCAGCAGGGGTATTTATAGGCGAAACCCTAAATCCCCGACTATGGGTTTGGATGTATATCGGATCCTAACCGACCCGTTAAGGAGCCCATTAACACTTAAATAAATATACCTCAACATTGGAGGGGAGAATCTCTACCGGTCTTGGAGGAGATGATATGGTGCGGGCGTGGCGGCAAATGCTTGCGGTGGTTCAGTGATCTTGATGGAGTTTCTCTCCGATGTCGCTGGCGTGGCGGCGAAGGCATGCTGGAGAGCAGTAGCCTTGATGAGGTTTTCTTCGGTGGGGTGACTTGGCGTCGATGGCGTGCGTGGGTGCGGTTGGCCTCGACGGTGCTTCTCCGGCAGTTGGCCTCTCGGTGAACCTTGTGCGTCCGCTGTGCTAACGGATTGCAGTCCAGATAATGCTCTCACGCGATTTGAGTGAGTCTGGCTCCTCCGCGGTGTATTCTGTAACGGACATCGGTAAAGTTCTTCGTATTATTATTATAGTTTTATTAATTTTATATGTAGAATTTTGTTCAGATTTATTTGTCTTGTCAACCCCATACTAATTTGATTGTACCTAAGGGATACTTTCCGTGTTATATCTCAACACAGTTCCCTGGCTGCAATCTTTTTGAACAGCTGAAAAAATACGGCCTAAATTGAGGGGGCAATTTCTGCTCGTGTCAGAGTAGCAAGACCAGTTACAACTAAGGGTTATCATAACTACAGATAAGTAGGCGTGCGTGCACACATTGCTTCTGTTCATCGAATGCATGAAAAAATTAGTCTATTATAACCGCCTCTGAACATTAGTACAATTTTACTAATTGACTAGTCCAAATTTCTAATATAGTGATTTGGAATTTGCTCAAAATTATAATTTTTATCAAGGTTTTGAGAATCGGATGAGAGATCGAACCGGTGAGTTCAAAGGTTCAAGATCCGACCGATTGGACCGGTCGGACCGGGATCGAACCGTTTGTCCATATACATATATATATATATATATATATATCCATATATATATATATGGGAAATATCTGTATCCGCGCAACGCAGATATACATATTTTCGCGCTTTTTTCATCACAGCCGTTGGATCTAATCCAATGGCTGGGATTAAGCGCGGATCGGTAAAATGAAACAGCATGGACCGCGATCGATCCGCCTGGGCCAGTGATCGCACCGACGTGAATGCTCGCGCGCGCTGTTTGATATGGGTAACGGGGATTACTATATAAACAACAAAATAGCTTGCGGGTGGGCGAGCCAGCTATCTCCCTCGCGCGAGTTCGACCCTGCTTTGGGCCAGGGTGCGGTTCTGGGTTCACTGATCCGGTTCACTGTTTCTTTTTACCGATCTGTGCTTAATCCTAGCCGTTGGATTACATCCCAACGGCTGGTATAAAAAGCGTGAATATGACTTAAATCTGCGCTGCGCGGATTTCCTTCAACCCATATATATATATATATATATATATATATATATATATATATATATATATATATATATATATATATATATATATATATATATTCTAAGAAAAAAGTATATGGTGGTCTGTCAATAGCGTGAGTTCGAAAATAAGGTGAAAATAGATGGCCGTCGGATTTGAATGTTTTAATCAAGAACCGTTGGATCTGGGTCTGCAAATAACATATTTGCTTTGCAAATAAAAAAAAACTCAAACACCTTCCGTTTTTCTCTCTCCTAAACCCGATCCACGCTATTGCTCCCCCCCCCCCCCCCCGCCCCCCACATTCTCACGGCCCTCTCCACTGCCGGCGGCCTGACCGGCGGCCCCGCCGGAGTGCCACCGGACAACCGCCGGCAGGCTCGCCTGCTCCCGGCAAACCTGCTGGGGGCCGCCGGTGGTGAGGGTGGCCGCAAATTCGCGGGGGGGGGGGGGGGGGGGGGGGGGTTCTTTTTTATATATATAAAAATTAAAAAATTAAAATATAAAATATGTTAAACTTATAAAAATGTTATTAATATATAATATATTTTTTATAAACATTATTAATATAGAAAATATAAAATTTAAATTATAAAAAAATTGTCACCTCGTCCCAGGGGGCGGGCGGAGCCTGCCGGGGGTGCGGGCGGAGCCTGCCGGGGGTGGTGGTTGCGGGCGAAGCCAGCCGTCGGCGGCCAGCTACTGTGGCGCGTAGCATCGGGCCGGAGGCCCGTGCCTGCGACTCGTGTGTGTGTATATATATATGTTATATATGTATAACAATATTAGAAAAATAAAAAATATATTATAATAAATATTTACATATATATGTTATTTATCAATTATCATTATATTTTGATACAAATAAAAATAATATATTTGTTAGCACTATATGTGTATATTTTTAAATCAAAATTTTAATGATATATAATATATTATTAATATATGTATATATATTGAAAAAAATTAATTAACACAACATTAAAAATTTGCATATAAATTATTAATTTTTTATGACTATATTGTGATACAAATGAAAATGATGTATAAATTATCACTGTATTAGTATATTTTTAAAGCTCTGTAATAAAATGGATAAAAACACCACCGTAATAAAATGGATATTTGACATGACAATGATTAAAATCACAATTAAACTCAAAAAAATAAAACTGATGTTGACTTTTAAACATAAAAGTTGATGAAGTTTTTTAGATAAAATAAGTGATAAAAAATGACATTTCATACCCACCGCGTTTATGATTTTTTACCGCCATTGCCGTGCCAAAGAGAGCATAAATATATCGTACATTTTAATTTTTAAAAGATAATTTAATAATTTATTATAATAATATACGTAGGAAATATTTATTTTATATTTGTATAGTTTTATTTTATAAATACATTAATATTTATATTAATATAATAATATTCAACTTAAAAACTATAAGAACCAAGTGGTCCAGTGATCCACTTCTTCCTGAATTTGAAATGATCTGGTTTCGAAACCCCACAGTCTCGAAATTTCATTATTTAAATTTTTGGGCTTTGGCCCGCCCGGTTACCCTAAACCCGCCCGATTCCTGGCCCGCCGGTCCGCCCGCCCGGTTCCGCGATTCCCAGGTGGTCCGATTCAGTTTTGAAAAGCTTGATTTTTATATCGATTATGAATTGACTTGAAATTAAATTGAGACCACTTTAGAGTAAATTGAGCTGGCAAGATATATTGATTAAACAAGGGTGCTGTTATTAGCAAACCCACTTTCGTTTCTAGCAAACCAGCAAAAAAGCAGATTCAGCCATTTTTTTCATTTCTTTCTCTTCCCAAAATTTACTACTAGCAAACCAATCTTGTTTTTTTTTTATTTTTGTATTTTTGAATTTTAAGTCCCAAATATTTCTAATTTGAAAAAGTGATAAACATGAAAGTTGTAGATCTCATCGAGATCTACAACTTTCACGTTAACCATTTTTTTGATTTGAAGCCGTTTAGGCTTCCAATTTGGGCCCGAAAAAAAGACACGCATGGAACGTGTCGTCGGTACAAATTTTCGGCGTGATTTTTTCGGGCCCAAATCGGAGGTCTAAACTGTTTCAAATCAAAAAGTGTTCAACATGAAAGTTATAGATGTCGTCGAGATCTGCAACTTTCATGTTGAACACTTTTTATTTTGAAGCTGTTTAAGGCCCCGATTTGGCCTCCGAAAAATGTGACGCCGATCCCTGATGTCTGTACATATGTTCGGCGTGATTTTTTTCAGTAGTCAAATCGGAAGTCTAAATTGCTTCAAATCAAAAAATGTTCAACATTAACGTTCATGTTGACCAGGTTTTGATTTGAAGCCGTTTAGGCTTCCAATTTGGGCCCGAAATAAGACACGCACGGAACGAGTCGTATGTACAGATTTTCGGCGTGACTTTTTTCGGGGCCCAAATCGGAGGTCTAAACTGCTTCAAATCAAAAAATGTTCAACATGAAAGTTATATATTCGTCGAGAACTACAACTTTCATGTTGAATACTTTTTATTTTGAATCCTTTTAAGCGCCAGATTTGGCCTCCTAAAAGGTCAAGCCGATCCCGGGTGTTCGTACATATTTTCAGCATGACTTTTTTTCAGGGGTCAAATCGGGGGTCTAAATTGCTTTAAATCAAAAAATGTTCAACATTAAAGTTGTAGATCTCATCGAGATCTACAACTTCATGTTGAACACTTCTCATGAAAATATACGTATAAAACGCAGTTCAAAAATACGCGAAAATTTTATATTGGTTTGCTAGTAACAAAATGGTTTTCAAATAGCCATTTGAAAAATGCCGGTTTGCTAATAGTAATGGTTTGCTAGAAACCAAATTGGGTTTGCTAGTAACAGCACCCTTAAACAAAGCCCTTTAGGAATTTATGTTTTTTAGATTGAGTTTATTCTTTAGTGTGTTTTTAATTTTGAAATGGAAATATGTTAATAAATACATTATATTTTAATCTATTTGAATTTATGTGAATCATATTTTGAGTAATTCAAACAGGCTCAAAATTGAGTCAAAATGAAGAAGTGCGACAATATAATCATATATATATATATTAACATATTATTATTGTTTTGACACAATAATAAGATTCATAAATAATCATTCGTTAGGTTTATCTTTGAGTGTTGTTAAGTACAAATCAGTTTCTGATATGTGCAAATCAAATTCAATTACAAAAGTGTGACGTTAAGTGTAAATCAATTTTAGCTATGCGCAAACCATTGTTTTGTGTAGCAATATGATGCAACCCTCCTCTCTCCTCCCGGCGATCATCTTCTACACATAGTTTGCCACCTCGTAACCTTTCTATCGCCACCGACGTGATGTCATCAACGCCGTCATCACCGCCGTCATCGACGTCATCTTTGCCGCCATCGCCGCGGCAACCGCCGCCATCACCGTTGGATCCGCTTTTCTTTTCATCAAAATTTACAAATCTGTCATCATCCATCTTTTTCTGTCTTACACAGTCTTTTAATCTAATGATTTGTTTGTACAGATCTTGTATCTAAAAAATTGATTTGTACTTTAAAATTAGACTAAATTGTTGACAACCCCCCTAATATTTTATGTTATTGTCAATAACCCTCCTAAACTTTATAAATAGGTAAATAACCCCCCTAAAGTTTTATGTTATTGTTAATAACCCCCCTAAACTTTAGAAATAGGTAAATAACCTCCTTTAACTTTATTTAAATTGTTGATAATCCCCATAAAGTTTTATGTTATTTTCAAAAACCTCCCTATACTTCAAAAATAGGTGGATAACCCCGCTTAAGTTTATTTTTTCATCATACTCATTCCAAATATGTTAAAAATATGCGATTGTTAACCACAACCCGTTATTGGCTACTCGCACCCCAAAATCTCCTAACTTTTCTCGCCTTTTCGAAATACGTTTTGTAGATGCAATTTTAGAAAAAGTGCTCAACACCAAAGTTGTAGATCTCGACGAGATCTACAACTTTCGTGTTGAGTACTTTTCCTAAAATTGCATGTATAAGGCTTATTTCGAAAAAATGCGAAAAATTAAGAGATTTTGGGGTGCAACTAGACAATAACGGGTTGCGGTTAATAATCGCCTAAAAATAAAGGTTTAAGTTAATTATGAGGTTAAACTAATTTTCTAATTAAAATATCAAAAATAAGAATTGTTACGTATTGCTTAAATAAAATATTTAAATACGGTAAGTATAATTAAAGTTAAAATAAAATTTTTGTATTCCATTAATTAAAGGTAAAAAATGTAAGAGTTTTAAATAGGCGATTGTTATCCGCACTACAGTTTTGATTATTCGCACATTATTTTGAGTGTTTTTCCCCTTTCAAAAGATGATAACCGTACTACAGTTTTGGCTATGTTAGTTCCAATAAATTGTCGGAAAATAATACAAAACTTCAAGATCTTTTTTTGCAAAGCTTGACTTTTATTTGTCGGAAGAGATAGACGGTTAGAGTTGACAGAATCTTTACAATGTACAGAAACTCACGCTCTGTTTACCAAATGGATGACACTACCGGATATGAGCAAATAAGTTGTATGATGAGTATAGTGAAAAATAAAGTTAAGGGGGTTATTTACCTATTTCTAAAGTTTAAGGGGGTTATTGACAATAACATAAAATTTTAGAGGTGTTATCAACAATTTAAATAAAGTTAAGAGCAGTTATTTACCTATTTCTAAAGTTTAGGGTGGTTATTGAGAATAACATAAAACTTTAGGGGGGTTATCAACAATTTAAATAAAGTTAAAGGGGGTTATTTACCTATTTCTAAAGTTTAGGGGAGTTATTGACAATAACATAAAACATTAGTGGGGTTATCAATAATTTAAATAAAGTTAAGGGGGGTTATTTATCTATTTCGAAAGTTTAGAAGGGTTATTGACAATAACATAAAACATTAGGGGGATTATCAACAATTTAGTCTTAAAATTATTGATTTGTACATAATATTGATTTACAGCAGTCAAAAGTGATTTGCATTTAAAATTACTCTCATCTTTTCGGCCATCATCTCTGTGGTGGTCCGTAGATTGTGGGAGAATTCCGTGCGCCTGAGCACCAATTTGCAATGAACAGAATGACAGCCATCTTTAGAACTAACCTGCGCCATCGCCCTCCCGCCCGTCCCTGACTCCGAATCCCATTAGATGCCGGCCTCCGGCGCCGGCCCGCCGGAGGCAACGGCCAAAATCCTCTTCGGCAAGTACGAACTGGGCCGTCTCCTCGGCGTCGGCGCCTTCGCCAAAGTCTACTACGCCCGCCACATCCTCCACGGCCACAGCGTCGCCATCAAGATCATCAACAAATCCAAGGTCCTCCGCGGCGGCCTCGTCGCCCAAACGAAGCGCGAGGTCGTCGTCATGGGCCGCCTCCACCACCCCTACATCGTCCGCCTCCTCGAGGTCCTCGCCTCCCGCTCCAACATCTACTTCGTCCTGGAATACGCCAAGGGCGGCGAGCTCTTCTCCCGCGTCGCCAGCGGCCGTCTCCCGGAGGACCAATCCCGCCGTTTCTTCCACCAGCTCATCTCCGCCGTCGCATTCTGCCACTTCCGCGGCGTCTTCCACCGCGATCTCAAGCCGGAGAACCTCCTCCTCGACGACAATGGCAATCTCAAGGTCTCCGACTTCGGCCTCTCCACCATCGCGGATCAGATTCGCGCCGACGGCCTGTTCCACACTCTCTGCGGCACGCCGGCCTACGTTGCGCCGGAGATTCTCTCCAGAAAGGGCTACGATGGGGCAAATGCCGACATTTGGTCCTGCGGCGTCATCCTGTTTGTCCTCAACGCCGGCTATCTCCCCTTCAATGACCCCAATCTGATGGCGATGTACCGCAAAATCTACCGCGGAGAGTACAGGTGCCCGAGATGGACTTCGCCGGCGCTCCGGCGGTTGATTTCCCGGCTTCTTGACACCAATCCCGCCACGCGTATAACTGTGGATGAGATTCTGCACGATCCCTGGTTCAGAAGGGGGCTGGAAGAGGAACGCATGACCAGATTGATGAGATACCGCGAGGATGTGGAGGAACAAATTTCCAAGATCCAGAGAGAAAACGAAGACGGCGGCGACGACGATAGAGATCTGAATGCCTTCGATATCATCTCCCTCTCCTTCGGATTCGATCTCTCGCGCTTCTTCAAACCGACCACGGCGGCGGCGGCGGCGAGGCTGCGCTTCGTCTCCGCCGGCCCGGTCGACGCAATGCTCGATAGGTTGGAGATGGTCGGAAAGGAGGAGGACCTCGTGATTCGCCGGCGGAGAGGGGAGAAAGGGCGCGGCGGCGCTGCCGTAGAGGTGCGGATGGGGAGCCTCGTCGCCTGGGTCGAGGTTTTCCGGTTATCGGTGGAGTTGGTTGTCGTTGAAGTGGAGAGGGGCGGCGGCGCGGAGGCGGCGCGGTGGAGCCCCGAGTTCTGGAGGGAGAGGCTTTCCATGGGGCTCAGGGTTTCAGCCAGCGATCCGCCGACACCGGTGTGCGCAGCCTCGACCGACGAAGAGATGTACAAGAGAACTGCGACGGCAAGCGAACCGGCGTCGCCGGTCTGGATGAAGGAGGGTGGGCCGTCGGAGAGCGAGCGGGCTGTGGACGGAGAATAATTTTTGTTTTAATTAATAGATAGCTCTACAGTCTACACTTGAACCAGAGCAAGGGCATATATGGGTAAATGGCATAATGCGCTTTTGAAATATAGGATTTTGATAAAATAAATTTTAAATAATTAAATTTGATAAAATGCATCTCTCAATAGAAAAAAGAAATGAGACGTTGCATCCTAGTAGAGGTGCATTTTGCATTGAGAGGTGTATTTTGTCAAATTTAATAATTTGAGATGTATTTTGGCAAAATTCTATAATTTGCGGGTACATTGTGTCAATTACCCAATGTTATACGTGCATTATGTTTGGCTCGAACGGATTATTTATAATATGGGTGTATAGATAAAATTATTTATGATTCCATTGATTATTGAAGTTGAATTCATTTGTAAAACTAATGTTAATTTCAAGAGATTGTAATTCAAAGCATGCAAACTGCTTTTCCTTCCAAGGTGATTGGTGGTGTGAACTACAACACATTTTGAGAGAAGGGAACTTTGCTGCTCATTTCCTCGCCAAAAAGGCATTTGCAATGTTGAGTTTCTTTCTAACTCATAAGTTGAATCTTTGTCTGTCTACTGACTCTAAAGGTGAGCTTTTTTGCATGGGTTCAAAATAGGGCAACCATGGTGCTTTTCTAGTGTGATAATTGTTGTGATCTTAAATAAGCTAGTTATTTTTAGATTCAAAATAAGAGGTTTATTTTGTGGTGGTAGTTTTAATCACTATCATGCTAATATATAAAAAAGACTTGCCTGCAATCGAAATTATTAACCGTAGCCCAAAAATTTTAAAGATTTAACACGACATTAAACGTTTTTTTTTTCATTTTAAGAACCGGGCAATCAAATTGTAATTGTGTTGAATTACAATGTTGAAGAGAAATGAAAGTTATATGACAATTGAAATTTTTTGTATGCACCCCAAAATTTTCATCTCTATCAAAAACTTTACAATCATACAAGTGAACATTTTGAAATCAATCAAAGAAATTTTGAAAATTTTCTTTGCAGATGACACTGTAAATAAAAGAAAAATAATTATTACTATGCTCTTTGACTATCTAACAGTCATTTGGGTACCTTCAATCAAACATAAGAAATGCCAAGATAAGATCATAGATCAACAATTGTTGAAATGTAGTCAATATGGAATAAATTTTTCATACCTTCAAAAGAGTAGTCCAAGCAGGCAAGTGCAGTTGAGGCTATATTGATCACTGTCACTAAAATCCTTGAGGAATAAGTAGCTTCCCGTGTTTTCGTTGGTAGCTTCTTCAAGATGGGATAATCAGCAGTAACAGGAAAACTTCACGCATGTGAAATTCAATGAATTTTCATTCATAAATCCAATGAAAAAAAATTGGTTACACCGATGACGGTGAATGCAGTGGCCAGTAGAAATGTCAAAAAATTAACTTTAGATAGTTGGACTAATGTTATATCGTAGCATGAAGCGATAACTAGCTTCATATCCTGTATTGACGTCTATTTTTTCAATTGGGGATGGAGTTGAATTGCATTCAAGAGAATGTATTAATTCTTCCCACCTTGTTTACTTAAACATGATATCATACATCTTCATTTGAGTTTGAAGCTCATTATGTAGATCGAAATGGACTAGCACCCAATCACCCACAGTTTTTAATGCTTTGCAAATTAGCCAACATATGCAATGTTCATCTCTAAATACATCAATAACTTTCATAATGTCTTGTGATAAATAGGAATGCAACTGCTCCTGAATGTCATCCAACATTTTCTTTGTAAGAAATAGATTGACATTTTTATAAATAGTCTAAATATTCTGCTTATATGCATTCAATTTTGGATGAGCTTTTGATTTTTTTTTATCATTTGTCGTCTATCAAAACATACTCAAAATGAGAATGATCACGTTTCACGGATTTTTAGTCATCTCTAAAATTTTTGTAACTCCCTTTAATTAGGTCATACCTTTTAAACACAATTTGTCCTAAAGCTCAATTGCTTGACTTGTTGATGGATATATTAGTTTTTGCAACTTATGTCTTAATTCATGCTTTTGTATGTCATTGGAATCATTGAAATTTTGAACTATTGCTTCAATTTCAGTACTTATGTCACTCATCAATGTCAACTTCTACTCGACGTCAAGAACATGTAAACATAACTATTTCCAATTCCATTTAAAAACCATATTGGGATTACTTTTGGTTAAGCAATGTAATGCACCAACTCATGTACCTTGGGAAAACTCAGCACATCTCTCATTGGTGTGTTTATTATTAGTCCTACTAGGTCATTCCACTCTTCACCATATCAACCTTTTATTTAATGCACTATAAGGCTTTGAGAGACACACGACCTAGAAGATCGAAATACAAAGAACCTCTAAGTTATCCTTTTTTACTTTAATGTAATTACTAACAAATGATCTTTTAATATATTTGTGTTGAATGTTAATCATTTGATTGAAGGCCCTCCAAATAATTGATAAATTACCAATGGAAAAATCTAAAAATTTCTTAAGCTGACTATGTGCACCTTCGACTCAGTTTGTGATAAAATTATCAAATGAATATATTTATCAATCCAACTTGAAATAAAATATTCTTTGTACGAATTTATACAAATTGTCATGAAATACACCACACAATAATATGTAGAATAATCATCCACAAGCTTGTTTAATGACATATTGTAGCCACTCTCTGATTGCGCATCTACCACTTTTTTGCATTCAATTCTGAAGCAACTTTGTTTTTTAAATTGCAATTTCCTCTTTCAAAATATACTCAAAATGTGATTGATCGTGGTTGTTGTTGTCTGCTCGAGGCTCTTGGTAGACCAAGGACGCTAAACCATCTTAGCCCGCGGAGCGGTCGAGCGCGTAAACAGTTAGAAATCTACATAATAGTAAGAGAGTTTTTTTGACGTGGAAAACCCGTAATCCGGGTGAAAAACCACGCAGTCGATTTGGTGTCGACCTAACTTTCACTAGATAGATTTTTTATACACGGCTTCTGGAAGAAAGCGAGAGCGACAAGCCGCTCCTCGTTACAACTTGAGATGAGAGCGCGAGAATGCTCGGAGCGCGACAGGGCTCTGCACTTCTTTCAATGGTATTGTTTCTCTGTGTGAAGGGGAGTGTGCGAACTTGAGCGAGTTGGCGGGCTTGACTTGCTGATGTTGAGAAGGCCTTCGATTTGCTTTGATTCCACGCGGACGGTCGAAGGTTGACGACAAATGTAAGAGTTCCTACAACCCTCCAAGTGTTTGACAGAGTTCCAGGACGTCTTCGATGGTCAAGTCGAACTTTGGGGGAGATTCTGCGGACTGAGAAGGAGAAAGCAGAGAGAAAGAAGAGTGTGAAAGTCCGAAGTTCAAAAAAGGATCCAAATGATGAGAAGAATGGGGGTATTTATAGATTTTTTAAAAGGACGTCCCAATAATTTTACCTGATAACTATCAGACAGACGAATAGAAATTCTTGGATTAAAGCACGAGGATCGCCAATTTTAGATAAATGATGATCCTACCTGCGGGCCAAGAAAAGGTCCGCCCGGTAGAGTGGGCGACCCGACACTCCCGGCGGTCGGACAAGACCAGCCGCCATGGTTGCGACCGCCCTAAACACCCCATGTTGGGCGACCAAAGGGGGCGGATGGCCCTTGGAGGCCGGTCGAGACCTCGACTGCCAGGATGCCAAAGGGGCGGCTGGCCATTGGAGGCGGGGTGAATCCCCCGACCACCCATGTGGGCGGCGGTTGAAGGGGTCAACAGGTCCTTGGAGGACGGCTGAATCCCCCGGTCGCCCAGGCAGCCATGGGGGAAGCCGACCCTTGGACGCCGACAAAATCCCCCGGTCTCCCGTGCGTCGGGCGGCCAAGGGGCGCCAGGCCCTTGGAGGCCGGCTGAATCCCCTGGCCGTCAGCTCGTTGGGCGGCTTAGGGGCGGGCGGCGGACCCTGAAATCCTGGACGAGCCCTCGGCCTCCTGGGTGCCGGGCTGCCAAAGGAGGGAATGAGCCTTTGGAGGTTGGCCGAGCGATGCGTGTGCAGGTTGCGCGCCTCGTGTGGTGCACGTGCAGGATGCGCTCCCATGCGGGTTACATGAGTGCGCGCAGGACGTGCCTGTGTGATGCGCTTATTCGGTCATGTTGGGTGCCTGCATGCGTGGTGTCTTCCTGCGTGGGTCTCGCTCCTTTGCCCATATGCTTGAAATTTGATGGCTCTTTGCGTTGTCTTGCACGACTTTTCTGACTCTCTTTTTTCGTCGTCATGCCGCACATTTTTTTGTTCAGGTTCTAAGCAACAAGGTCAGACGATGTGGATGTGTTCCTCACTTATGACGGAGCAAATCGCCACTTGGAGGGTGCGATATAATATTCCTTCCAATCTTAAGATAAGAATTCCACATGTTGAGAAACGGGTGCAGAATCCTCTGGTGGGGTCGATGACTTTGTGTGAATCGTCGTTGAGGGCCGGTCTCCGGCTGCCACTGTGTGAGGAGGTAACAAAGATCTTGAAGCATTATGGTGTGTCAGCGTCGCGTCGCAGTTTACCCCTCTCGCAATGACATGTATCATGGGGCTAATAGTCTTTTTTTAGGAATACGGTTCGAGATTATCGTTGGATCTTTTCAAAGATGAGTGCGAGGTGTGCGTTAATAGAGGCGGACGCATTGAAGTCCACAATAACAAGCACTGGTTAGTGTTCGAGAGTCGGATAGGCATGCGCCCGGAAACACAGTGTACAGATATGTCTGGAATTGTTGGGAGTTGTCGGTACCTTGGAACGCCCTCCTGGATCGATGCGGCCAAGTGAAAGGGCGTGAACATGATTTTATGTCGATGTCGGGCTTTACTGACCCTCATGAACTGGTGAACCCTCTTTTTAGCATCTATCTGTTTGTGGAGGAGAAGGGCTTGTCACTGTTTGGTCTTTCCATCAACTCGGAGCATTCTGCTGTTGTTCCATTGGGTCGTGATTGGAAGAGTAGTAAATTGGTATTTATAGGTTATGGCGACTCATGTCCTGCTAGTCACCCATCTACTCAGCCGAAGGGGCATCCAGAAGGGGTGGCTCCTTGCAGCTCAAGAGTTGATAGAGCTCCACCAGATGACCCGGATCTTAAGGTCTTGGGCTCCCCCCCCCCCCCCCAGGTCCCTCATAAGGAGGATTCTGCTCTACCTCTGCTAAAGGAAAGTGTGCATGTTCTTCTTTGGCCAGGTTGAATAAGACGGTGAGTATATTTTTTTGGCTTTAATTTGTTTGGTTGTTTTTTTACTTATCTTATCTTGCCCCTCTTGCTACATATTGGTGTGCAGGCTCAAATTACTCTGACATGGAATGATTATTACGTCGGGTTTGAAGGACGAGTCTCAATCACTCCAAGAGAAGTTGCGGGGAGTGGAGAGTTCTCCTTCTGATTTGAGAGGGAGGCGAGATAGCGACGTATTTCGCTTTCGGCAGATTGAGTCAGAATTGAAGGTTGTTGTTGCACGACCGTGAGAGGAGCTTCATATGAAGAAGTCTTTTGTATAGAAGATGGCGCGACTTCTGGAGAGTTCCCAGGGGACGTTACTCCCTTAGAGGCTGAGGTAGAGCACCTTTTGTCATAAGAGCGACTTGTCGAGCTGAAGTCGACTGGGGTGGTTGAGTACAAGAGCTCTGTAGACTTTTTGCAGGATCGTTGTTTGCTTTCTGAGGCGATTCGCAAAGATGTCTGAACGAGGGGGGTGGAGCTCGAGTTAGTCGATGTACGTGAGGTGGAGTCACGATGCGTGATGGAGAAGACCCTCCAGATGATAGCTCGCAAGTACGGGTGTTATGTGGCTGATCTCGTCTTTGATGGCCTTTCTGAGGATGAGTATATTGAGTTTGATGATGAGGAGTAGACTACTGATTTGCTGTACTTTGTATTGATTGTAAATTTATTACCTTTTGTGGTGCTTCTGTATTGTACTTCGTACTTTTATAATTGATTTTGTGTTTTGTTTCGCTTCATGGTTTGTTGATGGTTATAGTGAAAGTGTTTAGTTGTCTGCCTAAATCACCTAGAGGGGTGAATAGGTGAGATGTGCGTCTTTTTGCGGAATAAAAATTTTAGATCTATGCACAGAACTATCTACCAATCAATCACAGACGAAGCAAGATTTATAGTGGTTCTCCAATCTTGGGCACATCCACTTTCCCTCACTGATCTAGCAATAAACTAGACTCGGCTACTCTACTATCTCAGATTGAAAACCAATCCTACGCCTCGGAACAAAGTTCCTACAATCTCTATCCAGAAAACGTATCTACACTCGAAAGATAAAGCTTCCTACAACCTCAGATACAAAGGCTCCTGCACTCGGAGAAAATTCTCCTACAAGAATAAAATTGAGCGTATATAGAAATACAAATAATGAATCTTTATCAGATCTGCAAACAATTGGCCTGGATCTTCCTCTTGTAGACTTTGCGGCTTTATCAGAGAGGTGAAGAAAATCTCAGCAAAAACAGATCTGGATATCCTTGGCCTCACATGATCGGATAGAGAATCAGGAATTAAGCGTCGATCTCGATCTATAAGCCTTCTTGATCTGAATCCTCTAAAAATGAAAACCCTAGCCGGATGTGAACGATGAAGATGGGCAGCGGCGGCTTTCGCTTCTTAGAGAGAGAGAGAGAAATTCAGATAACTTAGAAAATAATCGGCTGCAAAAATTATCTTATCTTAGGGTTTGTCGGTTTGACAAGACCTTATATAGGATCTGCGATAACAGTCATAATTAGATCTTAATGAGGTACACATGGACCAATCACGTCAAGGTTCATTAAGAAATCAGTCAATTTGGACTTAACAAAATTTTTCTGAATAAGAGTGGAGTGACATACTCGAGTGAAGAAATGACTACTCGAGTACTTTATAGGACTACTCGAGTGAGCTGAAGGTAACTACTCGAGTACTATAGAAAACTACTCGAGTAAGCTGAAGATTACTACTCGAGTAAATAGTTGAATAAAATCTGAGAAAGAATGATCAGCTACTCGAGTACCAAAATGACTTACTCGAGTGCTTGAGCAGTTACACGGGTAGTGGAGTTGGACTACTCGAGTAAATGGGAATAAACTACTCGAGAGGTAGAGGAACTACACGAGTAATGGACTTAGAATATCTTCTGGAATGGAATTCTGGACTACTCGAGTAGTAAAGCTGAACTACTCGAGTGAATAAGAACTACTCGAGTATATGGAACTAGCTACTCGAGTAATAGACTTAGAAAAATTCTGAGGGAAGAAATTCTGGTTACTCTAGTATAAACTCTGGACTACTCGAGTAGTAGATAAACTACTCGAGTACATGACTTAACTACTCGAGTAAATAAAAATTACACGTGACTCAGATTTCTGTAACTCGACAAAAAGGGTTCAAACTACTCGAGTACTTATATGACTGCTCGAGTAAGTTACTTAGAAATATCTGGGGAAGAAATCCTGTAAACTCAAGAATGAGAAGGAATCTACTTGAGTAGTTATCTTAGCTACACGAGAGGTAACTTTCTTACTCGAGTGCAAAGACTTTTACTCGAGTATAGACTAGGTGTTTCACTCGAGTAGGTAGGGATCTACCCGAGTAAATTACTTAGTGAAATTCTCTAAACAAAAAAAACCTCTTTTTCTTTGGTGAAACCAGCATCAAGTCTTTTCCAATTGGTCTTAGTGCTTGAATATGAAGTGTATCCCAATAGAGAGGCTACACATGAGTCAACACCTTGGATCACACAATGAGAGATTTCATTGTATGGTCCTGTGTTTGGTGACCCATTGTAGACTGACATTGGTCTACACTTGGCATTAGAATCATGCAAACACATAACTCAACCAAAGCATCAAATACAACTTAATTCATCTTAGTTCAAGGGCGACTTCATCAAATTTGGGTTAATGTGGATACAATACCCAACAATCTTCTCTATTTGTATAAGTCAGAACCATTTACACTAAGGTGAATTATAGACATAAAAAGTGCTAAATAGATAAATCAGTATAAGCAAGCATAAGACTAGAAAGAAGATTATATGATCAAAAACTTAGAATTATATAAATGTACTTTACAAAGTATCATTTCTACAAAAGGTCATTTCCACATCCTCATATGTCCTTGTAGCTTAGACTTGGTGGTGTTGTCTGTCTTGCTTCTCTTGCTGTCTTCTCTGGTAGCTGTATGGCTTGGGGTAGTATTTAGGAGATTTTGGAGGAGTAGCAAGGTTGTTCCTACCAAATTTTCTATCATGCAGTCTCCTCTTAGTCATAGACTTCTCATATAGTTCCCATTCCTGGGAGCTGTAATGAATATTCATGTTTTCATGGAAGTCCATAACAAGTTTGAGAGTATCCAAAATGAGGGACTTAGAGGTAGAAGACCAGATCTCTGCAAATTCTGGAGCTTTTCTCTTTTCTGAAACTGAATTGGGATAGACCTGCTAGCAGAGGCACCATCACCGTATTTTCTTTTCTTCTTAGAAGTCTGGATCTCAGGAGGAGCTTGGAGAAAAATATCTGCAGGGTCATCCTCCCAAAGTTGGGCATAAGAATCTCGAGGAGGGCCTTCTTGGCCTTCAGGTCTTGGAGAGAAGGTAGGTTGTTGAGGAGGAGCAGGAGCAGCAGCAGCTAGAGGGTTAAGATGATGAGGAATGATATTTAGATCAGTAGTAAACTCAGGAAGGATTTGATTGTGCATCCAGACAGCAGTGTCATATGTATGGAATTTGACACTCTGAATTTGTGCAAAGACATCATCATGGATCTCTTTCATTTTGGCTTCCCAAAGCTCTTGCTTGAGTGCATCTGATTTTTCTAAATATTCTTTCACTAAACTCTCTCCATTTCTGACTTCAACAGATAGCATACTGATAGCATCTTCTTTGAATGTTCCAACTTCTTCACAGATTTTCATCTTTGTAGTTTCAGCTCGTTTATCCATTTCAATCTGATTGTTAGCAAGAGTCAGTCACCCTTGCTCTATAACTTGACCAACACTAGTAATAGTGTGATCTAGAGCCTTTCCACCAATTTGGCAGAGGTGTCTTAACTATTCAATGTTGTGCTGAATTTCAGCAAATCCCCTGCTCATTTCAGTCTCTAGAGCAGTGACTTTATCAGTAACAGCTTTAAGAGAAGCATCAAAGTAGGTTCTTTGCTCTTGAAGCATAAGCAAAAACAGATTCATCAAATCATTGGAGGAAGCAGCAGCAGTAGCAGGAGTAGCACTAGTAGAGGGAACTAGAGGAGGAGGAGCAACCCATGGAGGTATTTCTGTAATGGAGACAGAGCTTTTTGCTCTAGTAGTGTGAATCAGGGCATCCCCTTCATCAGTGACTGAGGGTATGGATAAGTCCAGTTTTTTTAAAGGAGCTTCAGCTGGCTCAGGAGATTGCTCATCAGAGATGAAAATGGTTTCAACTTTCTCTTGGTTTGCAGCAGGAGACTTGGCTGGAGAAGGAATATGTACTGGAGATTGTACTGGAGTGGATTCTGGTGGTATTTCAGTGGTGGGTTCCTTTGGAGAGAGTGGAGGAGGTAAATCTGCTATTAGCTCTTCAATCATTTCACTGATTGCAGCTTCTGAGGAGAGTAGGGCTTCTTGAAGTTGCTGTTCAGTTGGTGTTTCTTCTGGAGTCTGAGGAGGTGGAGGAGTTACTGCTGGAGGTATAGGAATCCTTGCTGGGACAAAAGGGGCAGACTCCCCCTCAATAGATGCAACAGAGGAGCTGGCAATCTGATGTGGAGAGGGAGATGGGGTCCTGACCTCTGTGGCTGGAATCTCTGGAGCCTTGACAGCCTGAGTGGGATTCTACAGTTTCAATTCCTACCTTTGAATGGAAGATATGGAAACTTTCTTCATGTGATGAAGAACAGTCCCATTTGAGAAATTGAACACTTCTGGATTCAGTTCATGGAGGAGCAGAGAAATAATTCTGGCATAATTAGGGGCTTTAATGTTTTCTTTGATTTTATCCAGGATCATCATACCAAATTGGAATTTCTTCCTACAGACTATGGTTTGCATTATATCAAAGAATGAGAGAAAGATATCTCTGATAGAATGAGTTTTGCAAAGAAGGACCTTCCTTATAATATCTGTAACGGCCCAAAGTTGAGAAACGAAAAAAGTTGGTTGACACGGCCTGGGATACGGGCGTGTCCCAGGGCGTGTCCTGCTTGGGTTGTGTGTGTTCTACGATTGCGTTCGACGAAGATTGGTCGACGAATTTTCGAGAGGAACACGCCAGTGACACGGGCATGTCGGGGGCGTGACCCAGGGCATGTCCTACCCTGGTCGACGACTCTCTCTAGGTCGACGAACTGCGCTCGACAATCATCGGGTAGAGGGTACACGGCATGTGACACGGGCCTGCCACAGGGCGTGTCCCGCTCATACTCGAGTGGCTCTCATGTAGGTCGAAATGTACTCGAGTAGATGGAAGAGTACTCGAGTAAGAGGGGGTGACACGAGCGTGTCATCCCTGTGACATGGGCGTGTCCTGACGGGGTACTCGAGTTATTTGTTTTCTCTCGAGTAAGTCCTCTCGAGTAGGTCTCGAGTGGGTTACACGCCCTGTGTCACGGGCGTGGCCGGGCTGACACAGGCGTGTCATGGGCGTGTCACCTTGGTGTGGATAAGGTTGGATAAGGCGGTTCGTGGACCGCTTAGGGGACACGGCCTGTGACACGGGCGTGTCACAGCGCGTGTCAGACTCGAGAGAGTTATTTTCAGGAATTTTTCTGGCCGTTCCTTTTCTTCCCATGAGATCTGATGGCTCAGATTGATCCTTGCTGTTATATGGCCGAGAACTGAAGACTATCTCTTCATTTTCATCATCTTCTTCTTCTTCTCATTCCAAAAGAGAGAGAGAGCAAGGGAAAGAAAGGAGGAAGGAGAACCAGCTGCTAGCGGGGCTGCGGAGTGCGGATTGAAGATCCGAGAGCGGTTTCGTGAAGGCAAAGACGAGGCGGTGACTTCCATCCGGCTACTTCATGGCGCCGAAGCGATATTCAAGGGTAACGATCTCCTTCTTGGACATTGAAGTCCTCTCTTTATGCATGTACGTGGAATCCTCCACCAAGAGGTGGATCGTGGAAGTGATTCCTTGGTTGAGTTTGCATCTAGTGTCAGAAGTGTGAGTACGACATAGGCATGCTGTGTGAAACCCATCTAGACGGGTAGTCTGGATTGGTGATGATCATGGGTAAACCGGAGACGAATCCGTGGATTTGATGATGAGAAAGGTTTATTCTTTGATTGTCTGGTTGTGTGAATGAATGAATATTAATTATGGATGTAGGGAGGCTTTGGTTAAGCTGCTGGTTCTGTTGAGAGATCAATTGGTAGCACGCCTGGGGAGCGCAAAATAAGGGGAGCGCGAGATAAACCCGACATGTTACACCACTAGGGTGGGTTGATCTGGATAGATGAGGGATCGATTGACGGCAATGCCTGGGGAGCCGAGTTAAACCCGGCTTGCTGTACCACAAGGGTGGGTCGATCAGGAATAGGTGAGGGGTCGATGGGTGATAATGCTTGGGGAGCAATGATAAACCCGGCTTGCCACACCACATGGTGTGAGTCGATCTGCTCTGGTTGTTTGTGAATGCTGCGAGGTAGTAACTTTGAGTGGTATGGACGGGATGTCGCCAATAGTGAGATTGGTGGACTAGGCTTGAACCGCCCAACCAACAAGTGAAGAGACTCGATCGGTGGTGTATGACTGGTATATTTGGTACACCAAAAAGGTGCCCTGAGTGCACGGAGCGTCTGGTGGATACCGGCGTTTGTGGTGGACTGTGATTGATAAATTGATAGAAATGATGATGGCTATGCATACAGGGAAGGAACCGCTGCCCGGGTAAGGGGTGGGGTCGTTATAAGTAGTCAGCTAATGCTGACTGTTACTTTGTTTTTTGTTTGGATTGGCTGGTGAATTGCAGGTATTGCTGCTTGAATGACAATGAGCGGAATTGAAGGATTGGTGCGAAAGGCCCTTGTAGGTCGTGCGAAGAAACGTGGTTGGATTTCATGTGTGGCCGGCATGCGTGCCGATGTACGAAAATGTATTTGTGCAAAGAGAAATCTACAAGGCCTTAAGGCCAGTGTGTGTGAGTTGTATACATTCCTTGTTTTGATATATCAATGGGAAGTTTATATAGTAGTGGACATTCTCTGAGTTGAGTTCATGTAACGTAAAATGCTGCGCTAGAATGTTTTGAGATAGGATGCCAGTATATTTTGATTTCCACAAGTAATTCCACCGCTTGTCTGTGACATATGGCGTGGGGCCCCAGCCGTACCCACCGTTATATGTCATGTGACGAGTCGGGGGCGTTACAACGTGGTATCAGAGCCAGGTATAGATTGTTTGGGAGGAGAGAACATAATTGAACTGACAAATGTCCACTAGGAATGTATTTCATGCACGTGAAGTGCGTGCGTGTGTAGTCAATGTATAAGTACCTTTATGATATGCATGATTAATGGTGTTTTGTACATTGATAGGTGGAGAGGAGTGGTGTTGGGCAGTTGGAGCCCCAGCGACCGGATGAGAGTGCAGCACCCGTTGAAGCGCATACGCCTCCTTCGGCGGAGACCATACGGGTGGTAGCGGAGTCAGTGCTTGCGGTGTTACAGGCACAACCTATTTGACAGGCAAGGCCTGTAGGAGTACCAGTACAGACTGGTGCACAACAAGAGCGTGATGCAGCGGTGTTGGAGGTGCAAGTAATAGACGAGTCATTGAAAAGCTTTATGGAGTTTCATCCACCTACGTTTGGTGGAGCACGTTCTCCAACACAGGCAGAAGATTGGTTGGCTCGAGTAAAGAGGATCCTGACTGCAATCAGGACGGTAGAGGAGCAGAAAGTGACGTTAGCCGCTTTTCTGTTGGAAGGCGATGTGAGACTGTGGTGGGACAAGATGGAGGTGCATCACTTGGCAGGTCGTGGATTAGCGGAGGTTTCAATGGATGAATTCTCTCGATTATTTTTAGCCAAGTATGTGCCAGTGTCGCAGCGGATTGCGATGGAAAATGTGTTTCAATGTCTGGTGCAGGGTGAGACAGATATTGATACATACATGCATGAGTTTACCAGATCGGGGAGATATGCGGGGTCTACCTTCGCGGAGGAAGCGTGAAAGACGAATCGATTTTATGAGGCATTGCGCGACGAGTTGCGGTTGGCACTCCCGAGTTCGGTGAACCAAGGCTTCCAAGCGTTGGTCGATACAGCCCGTGCTTTAGAGAAAGATTTGAAGTTGGTACAAGATAAGAAGAGACTGGCAGTGGAAAAGCCAGAGTTTAAAGTGCCTCAATCGGAGCAATCGGAGTTTAGAAGACGAGAGAAGAAAAGATTTAGGCCTGCGGAATCAGCTCCGTCGACTGTTTCTTCAGGGGAGACTTACAGGCCAGGACGTGTTGATACACGTATATGCTATAAAAGCGGCAGCAAGGACACATAGCAAAATTTTGTTGGAATGCCCCTGCAGGAAGTGAGAAAAAGACAAGTGCGTCTTATGAAGAAAAAGGTAAAGCAGTGGCCGAATCATCTGCATCTCGGAAGCAATCTCGATTGCATAATTTGGAAGTGCAAGAGCCGCAAGGCTCACTTGGTGAAATTCAGCCTCGAGTGTTTAATTTGGATCTTTCGCGAGAAATGCAAAATCGGGAGGCTGAGCGAAAGTAAGGATAGCGCTTGGATAGTTCCTGATAATGTACCTACTGAGGATATTTTGGTACATATCATGTTGTATATGTTATATGTCATGTTACAGGTTGACGTGTTGGTGCACACTTGTGATATGGAAGTGATCGCTCGATTATGAGATAGTTTGATTGTGTTTGTTTTCAATCACTTGATTAATTTTGTGGTTGCATGTGCATAGATGGAAGTTAGGGATGTGTTATATGTATGTGTTGTATTTTTGGTTTGTTTGTGCGAGGCCTTGGGGTAAGACAAGCTGTGGCCGCTGAGCGCAAACCCGGCTCACTTTGTTCGCCCGCATGGTTGCGAATGGTGCAACATTCAGTGGTTGTGCGGCTGATTAGAGTCAGCCAAATTTCGAGGACGAAATTCTTTAAAGGAGGGGAGGGTTGTAACAGCCCAAAGTTGAGAAACGAAAAAAGTTGATTGACACGGCCTGGGACACGGGCGTGTCCCAGGGCGTGTACTGCTTGGGTTGAGTGTGTTCGACGATTGCGTTCGACGAAGATCGGTCGACGAATTTTCGGGAGGAACACGCCGGTGACACGGGCGTGTCGGGGGCGTGACCCAGGGAGTGTCCTCCCCTGGTCGACGACTCTCTCTAGGTCGACGAACTGCACTCGACGATCGTCGGTTAGAGGGTACACGACATGTGACACGGGCGTGTCCCGCTCATACTCGAGTGGTTCTCGTGTAGGTCGAAATATACTCAGTAGATGGAAGAGTACTCGAGTAAGAGGGGGTGACACTGGCGTGTCATCCCTGTGACACGGGCGTGTCCTGATGGGGTACTTGAGTAATTGGTTTTCTCTCGAGTAAGTCCTCTCGAGTAGGTCTCGAGTGGGTTACACGCCCCGCGTCACGGGCGTGACCGGGCTGACATGGGCTTGTCATGGGCGTGTCACCTTGGTGTGGATAAGGTTGGATAAGGCAGTTCGTGCACCGCTTAGGGGACACGGCCTGTGACACAGGCGTGTCACAGGGCGTGTCAGACCCGAGAGAGTTATTTTCAGGAATTTTTCTGGTCGTTCCTTTTCTTCCCATGGTATCTGATGGCTCAGATTGCTCCTTGTTGTTATATGGCCGAGAACTGAAGACTATCTCTTCATTTTCATCTTCTTCTTCTTCTCATTCCAAGAGAGAGAAAGAGAGAGAGAGCAAGGGAAAGAAATGAGGAAGGAGAGGCAGTTGCTAGCGGGGCTGCAGAGTGCGGATTGAAGATCCGAGAGCGGTTTCGTGAAGGCAAAGCTGAGGCAGTGACTTCCATCCGGCTACTTCATGGCGCCGAAGAGATCTTCAAGGGTAACGATCTCCTTCTTGGATATCGAAGTCCTCTCTTTATGCATGTGCGTGGAATCCTCCACTAAGAGGTGGATCGCGGAAGTGATTCCTTGGTTGAGTTTGCATATAGAGCCGAAAGTGTGAGTATGGCATAGGCATGCTGTGTGAAGCCCATCTAGACGGGTAGTCTGGATTGGTGATGATCATGGGTAAACCGGAGACGACTCCGTGGATTTGATGTTGTGAAAGATTTATTCTTTGATTGCCTGGTTGTATGAATGAATGAATATTGATTATGGATGTAGGGAGGCTTTGGTTAAGCTCCTGGTTCTGTTGAGAGACCAATTGGTAGCACGCCTGGGGAGCGTGAAATAAGGGGAGCGCGAGATAAACCCGGCCTGTTACACCACTAGGGTGGGTTGATCTGGATAGATGAGGGATCGATTGACGGCAATGCCTGGGGAGCCGATTTAAACCCAGCTTGATGTACCACAAGGGTGGGTCGATCAGGAATAGGTGAGGGGTTGATGAGTGGTAATGCCTGGGGAGCATTGATAAACCCGGCTTGCCACACCACATGATGTGGGTCGATCTGCTCTGGTTGTTTGTGAATACTGCGAGGTAGTACCTCTGAGTGGTATGGACGGGATGTCGCCAATAGTGAGATTGGTGGACTAGGCTTGAACCGCCCAACCAACAAGTGAAGAACCTCGATCGGCGGTGTATGACTGGTATATCCGGTACACCAAAAAGGTGCCCTGAGTGCACAAAGCGTCTGGTGGATACAGGCATTTGTGGTGGAATGTGATTTATAAATTGATAGAAATGATGATGGCTATGCATACAGGGAAGGAACCACTGCCTCGGGTAAGGGATGGGGTCGTTATAAGTGGTCAGTTAATGTTGACCGTTACTTTGTTTTCTGTTTGGAATGACTGGTGAATTGCAGGTATTGCTGCTTGAATGGCAATGAGCCGAATGGAAGGATTGGTGCGAAAGGCCCTTGTAGGCCGTACGTAGAAACGTGGTTGGATTTCATGTGTGCCGGCCTGCGTGCTGATGTGCGAAAATATATTTGTGCAAAGAGAAATTTGTAAGGCCTTAAGGCCAGTGTGTGTGAGTTGTATACATTCCTGGTTTTGATATATCATTGGGAAGTTTATATAGTAGTGGACATTCTCTGAGTTGAGTTCATGTAACGTAAAATGCTGCGCTAGAATGTTTTGAGATAGGATGCGAGTAAATTTTTATTTCCACAAGTAATTCCACTGCTTGTCTGTGACATATGGCATGGGGCCCCGAAAGGACCGACCGTTATATGCCATGTGACGAGTCGGGGGCGTTACAACGTGGTATCAGAGCCAGGTTTAGATTATTTGGGAGGAGAGAACATAATTGATTTCACGAATGTCCACTAGGAATGTATTTCATGCACGTGAAGTGCGTGAGTGTGTAGTCATTGTATAAGTACTATTATGATATGTATGATTAATGGTGTTTTGTACATTGATAGGTGGCGAGGAGTGGTGCTGATAAGTCGGAGCCTCAGCGATCAGACGAGAGTGCAACACCTGTTGAAGCGCCTACGCCTTCTTCGGCGGAGACCATACGGGTGGTGACGGAGACAGTGCTTGCGGTGTTACAGGCACAGCCTATTGGACAGGCAAGGCCTGCAGGAGTACCAGTACAGACTGGTACATGGCAAGAGCGTGTTGCAGCGGTGGTGGAGGTTCAAGCAATAGACGAGTCATTGAAAAGCATTATGGAGTTTCATCCACCTACGTTTGGTGGAGCACGTTCTCCAATGCAGGCGGAAGATTGGTTGGCTCAAGTAAAGAGGATCCTGACTGCAATCAGGACGGTAGAGGAGCGGAAAGTGATGTTAGCCACTTTTCTGTTGGAAGACGATGCGAGACTGTGGTGGGACGAGATGGAGGTGCATCACTTGGCAGGTTGTCGATTAACGGAGGTTTCAATGGATGAATTCTCTCGATTGTTTTTAGCCAAGTATGTGCCAGTGTCGCAGCGGATTGCGATGGAAAATAAGTTTCAACGCCTGGTGCAGGGTGAGGAAGATATTGATACATACCTGCATGAGTTTACCAAACTGGGGAGATATGCGGGGTCTACCTTCGCAGAGGAAGCGCGAAAGACCAATCGATTTTATAAGGGATTGCACGATGAGTTGCGGTTGGCACTCCCGAATTCGGTGAACCAAGGCTTCCAAGTGTTGGTCAATACAGCCCGTGCTTTAGAGAAAGATTTGAAGCTGGTACAAGAGAAGAAGAGACTGGCAGTGGAAAAGCCAGAGTTTAAAGTGCCTCAATCGGAGCAATCAGAGTTTAGAAGACGAGAGAGGAAAAGATTTAGGCCTGCGGAATCAGCTCCGTCGACTGTTTCTTCGGGGGCGACTTACGGGCAAGGACGTGTTGATAAACGTATATGCTATAAATGCGGGCAGCAAGGACACATAGCAAAATTTTGTTGGAATGCCCCTGCAGGAAGTGAGAAAAATACAGGTGCGTCTTATGAAGAAAAAGGTAAAGCAGTGGCCGAATTATCTGCATCTCGGACGCAACCTCGATTGCATAATTTGGAAGTGCAAGAGCCGCAAGGCTCACTTGGTGAAAATCAGCCTCGAGTGTCTAATTTGGCTCTTTCGCAAGAAATGAAAAATCGGGAGGCTGAGCGAAAGTAAGGATAGTGCTTGGATAGTTCCTGATAATGTACCTACAGAGGATATTTTTATACATATCATGTTGTATATGTTATATGTCATGTTACAGGTTGACGTGTTGGTGCACACTTGTGATATGGAAGTGATCGCTCGATTATGAGATAGTTCGATTATGTGTTTGTTTTCGATCACTTGATTAATTTTGTGGCTGCATGTGCACAGATGGAAGTTAGGGATGTGTTATATGTATGTGTTGTATGTTTAGTTTGTTTGTGCGAGGCCTTGGGGTGAGACAAGCCGTGGCCTCTGAGCGCAAACCCGGCTCGCTTTGTTCGCGCGCATGGTTGCGAATGGTGCAACATTCAGTGGTTGTGTGGCTGATTGGAGTGAGCCAAATTTTGAGGACGAAATTCTTTAAAGGAGGGGAGGGTTGTAACAGCCCAAAGTTGAGAAATGGAAAAAGTTGGTTGACACGGCCTGGGACACGGGCATGTCTCAGGGCGTGTCCTGCTTGGGTTGAGTGCGTTCGATGATTGCGTTCGACGAAGATCGGTCGATGAATTTTCGGGAGGAACACGTCGGTGACACGAGCGTGTCGGGGGCGTGACCCATGGCGTGTCCTCCCCTGGTCAACGACTCTCTCTAGGTCGACGAACTGCGTTCGACGATCGTCGGGTAGAGGGTACACGACATGTGACACGGGCGTGTCACAGGGTGTGTCCCGCTCATACTCGAGTGGCTCTCGTGTAGGTCGAAATGTACTCGAGTAGATGGAAGAGTACTCGAGTAAGAGGGGGTGACACTGGCGTGTCATCCCTATGACACGGGCGTGTCCTAAGGGGGTACTCGAGTAATTGGTTTTCTCTCGAGTAAGTCCTCTTGAGTAGGTCTCGAGTGGGTTACACGCCCCGTGTCACGGGCGTGACCAGGCTGACACGGGTGTGTCATGGGCATGTCACCTTAGTGTGGATAAGGTTGGATAAGACGGTTCGTGCACCGCTTAGTGGACACGGCCTGTGACACGGGCGTGTCAGACCCGAGAGAGTTATTTTCAAGAATTTTTCTGGCCGTTCCTTTTCTTCCCATGGGATCTGATGGCTCAGATTGCTCCTTGTTGTTATATGGCCGAGAACTGAAGACTATCTCTTCATTTTCATCTTCTTCTTCTTCTCATTCCAAGAGAGAGAAAGAGAGAGAGCAAGGGAAAGAAAGGAGGAAGGAGAACCAGCTGCTAACGGGGCTGCGAAGTGCGGATTGAAGATCCGAGAGAGGTTTCGTGAAGGAAAAGCCGAGGCGGTGACTTCCATCCGGCTACTTCATGGCGCCGAAGCGATCTTCAAGGGTAACGATCTCCTTCTTGGACATCGAAGTACTCTCTTTATGCATGTGTGTGGAATCCTCCACCAAGAGGTGGATTGCGGAAGTGATTCCTTGGTTGAGTTTGCATCTAGAGCAGGAAGTGTGAGTACGACATATGCATGCTGTGTGAAGCCCATCTGGACGGGTAGTCTGGATTGGTGATGATCATGGGTAAACCGGAGACGACTCCGTGGATTTGATGCTGTGAAAGGTTTATTCTGTGATTGTTTGGTTGTGTGAATGAATGAATATTGATTATTGATGTAGGAAGGCTTTGGTTAAGCTTCTGGTTCTGTTGAGAGATCAATTGGTAGCACGTCTGGTCAGCGCAAAATAAGGGGAGCGCGAGATAAACCCGACCTGTTACACCACTAGGGTGGGTTGATCTGGATATATGAGGGATCGATTGACGACAATGCATGGGGAGCCGAGTTAAACCCAGCTTGTTGTACCACAAGGGTGGGTCAATCACGAATAGGTGAGGGGTCGATGGGTGGTAATGCCAGGGGAGAATTGATAAACCCGGCTTGCCACACCACATGGTGTGGGTCGATCTGCTCTGGTTGTTTGTGAATGCTGCGAGGTAGTACCTCTGAGTGGTATGGACGGGATGTCGCCAATAGTGAGATTGGTGGACTAGGATTGAACCGCCCAACCAACAAGTGAAGAGCCTCGATCGGCGGTGTATAACTGGTATATCTGGTACACCAAAAAGGTGTCCTGAGTGCACGGAGCGTCTGGTGGATACCGGCGTTTGTGGTGGACTGTGATTGATAAATTGATAGAAATGATGATGGCTATGCATACAGGGAAGGAACCACTGCCCCAGGTAAGGGGTGGGGTCATTATATGTGGTCAGCTAATGTTGACCGTTACTTTGTTTTCTGTTTGGATTGGCTGGTGAATTGCAGGTATTGCTGCTTGAATGGCAATGAGCGAAATGGAAGGATTGGTGCGAAAGGCCCTTGTAGGCCGTGCGAAGAAACGTGGTTGGATTTCATGTGTGGCCGGCTTGCGTGCCGATGTACGAAAATGTATTTGTGCAAAGAGAAATCTGTAAGGCCTTAAGGCCAGTGTGTGTAAGTTGTATACATTCCTGGTTTTGATATATCAATGGGGAGTTTATATAGTAGTGGACATTCTCTGAGTTGAGTTCATGTAACATAAAATGCTGCGCTAGAAAGTTTTGAGATAGGATGCGAGTAGATTTTGATTTCCACAAGTAATTCCACCGCTTGTCTGTGACATATGGCGTGGGGCCCCGACCGGACCCACCGTTATATGCCATGTGACGAGTCGGGGGCGTTACATTATCCACCAATAATTTTCCTTCAGGATTTAGCTAAGTCCTTTTGATGTATTGTTCATCAGGAGAAATACCACAGAACATACATGTTCTGTCAGACTCATCAGGCCCTAGATGATCTTCTTCATCTACAATCGGCATTCGAAGAAGTTGAGAAACAAATGTTTTAGTAAGTTTGATTGTGATACCTCTGACCTTTGATTTGAGAACGACACCATGGCGCTTAACTTTGAGATTTCTGAAGAACTCGGTAACTTCTGGAAAGAGGATTTTACAGGGTTCTTGGAGAATGAAGGTAAGTCCGGCGGTGTCAAGTAGGATCATAAGGTTATGAAAATCATCTGAAAGCTCTGCAATTCCGGCGGCAACCAGTTCGGAACCTATGCCAATCTTTGAAGAGGAGGCCATGATTTAGAAACTCTTGGAAAAACTACGACGGGGATGAAGAATACGCGGCTCTGCAACTGCTGGACGGAAGGCGAAGAGACAGTCGGGGTACTCGAGAGAGGAAATGATTTCGTGTAGAAAGATTATGGAATTTCCTATTTATATTACCCTAGGTTTATGTCTAATGAAAATAGAAATGATGGAATCATACCTTAGAAGTGTCGGCATAAGTCTCGGGTTGCGAATAAGAAAATTTGGATCAAGGAATAAAAGTTGACTGTCACATACTCGAGAGACTGGATATTACTCGAGTGAGTTATTTGAGATACTCGAGTTGATAGGCTGGAAGTGCTCGAGTAGTTGTGTTGAAGTACTCGAGTAGTTGTGCTGAAGTACTCGAGTAGTTTTACTCAGGTACTCGAGTGAAGTTTCATTACTCGTATAGGTGATTTGACTACTTGAGTAAGACATTCTGCTACTCGAGTAAGTGACTCGAGTGGCTTATTGGGAACTCGAGTAGGTCAATTTTGCTACTCGAGTAGGTCATTTACTTACTCGTATACTTTACTTCTTACTCGAGTCAAAAAGTTAAAAATTTATGGAATTCCAACTTTTGACTGATTCTTGATCTTCGAGCTTCCTTGGGGGTCCATCTTCTCTAATCTTATTGTTTGAGCATTCCAAGTTCTGTTTTGAAGAACGAGAACTTGGTCTCATCTAGCGGCTTCGTGAAAATATCTGTAATCTGTCTGTCTGTAGTAACATATTGGAGATCTATGTCCACATACTCCACATGCTCCCGGATGAAGTGATACCTCAGCTCTATATGCTTTGTCCGGCTGTGCGAGACTGGGTTGTTGGCTATTGTAATTGCGCTGGAGGAGTCGCAAAACAATTGAATCTTCTGGAACTTCATGTTATAATCTTCAAATTGATCCTTTATCCATAGCAGCTGTGCACAGCAACTGCCTGTAGAGATGTACTCTGACTCAGCTGTTGAGATTGCTACACAGTTCTGCTTCTTGGTTCTCCAGGAGATAAGCCTTCTTCCTAGGAATTGGCAAGTCCCGGAAGTGCTTTTCATGTCGTATTTGCTCCCTACAAAATCTGCATCTGAAAAACCTATTAGTTCGCTATCATTACTTCTTGGGTACCATAAGACAAGATTTGGCGTACCTTTAAGGTATCTCAAAATCCGCTTTGCATCAGCGTAGTGAGATTCCTTAGAGTTCACCTGAAATCTAGCACATACACATGTTGAGAACATTATGTCAGGTCTACTGTCAGTAAGGTAGATCAAGGATCCAATTATGCTTCTGTACTTGGTTTCATCAAAAGGTTTCCCTTTTTCATCCTTGTACAGAGACATTGTTGAACCCATTGGAGTCCTCATCGAGGTTGCGTTCTCCATTCCGAATTTCTTAATTAGCTCTTTGGTGAACTTGGTCTGCGAGATAAAAATTCCATCTTCAGATTGTTTCATATGAAGCCCTAAGAAATACTTCAGCTCGCCCATACTGCTCATTTCAAACTTCTCTTGCATAAGTTTTGAAAACTTCTTACAGAGGTTGTCATCAGTAGAACCAAAAATAATGTCGTCGACATAGATTTGCACTAGCAAAATCTTGCCTTTTATTTCCCTAAGAAATAATGTTTTGTCTATTTTTTCCCTTGTGAACTTATTCTCAAATAGAAAGCTAGACAGCGTCTCCTACCAAGCTCGAGGAGCTTTTTTCAGACCATATAAAGCTTTATGCAATAAGTAAACGTAATCAGGAAAGTTAGAATCAATGAAACCTGGAGGTTGTTCCACATACACCTCTTCCTTTATGTCACCATTAAGGAAGGCAGACTTCACGTCCATCTGATAGACGGTGAAGCCTTTGAGTGCAGTATATGCTAGGAATAACCTTATTGCCTCCAGCCTTGCCACTGGAGCGTATGTCTGGTCAAAATCGATTCCTTCTTCTTGACGATATCCTTTAGCAACGAGTCTGGCCTTGTTCTTTATGATCGTTTCATCCTCGTCCATCTTGTTCCTGTAGACCCATTTTGTGCCGATGAAGTTCTTACCTTTGGGTCTTGGGACAAGTTTCCATACTTGGCAGCACTTGAACTGATTTAGTTCTTCTTCCAATGTCATTATCCAAGATGCGTCTGAGTTTGCTTCCTCAAACTTCTTTGGTTCAACCTGTGAGAGAAAGCTTAAATATAAATTTTTGTTAGTTGTACCTCTACGAGTTCTGACACCATCCCGGGGATCTCCTATGATCTGGTCCATGGGGTGATCCTTCAGATGTCTGAGCTCTAGAGTCCTTGCATCTAGATTCTCTTCAATCACCGGAGTGACTTCATCATCTTGCACTATTTCTTCATCTTGATCATCAACCTCTCCAATAGGGGTTGGAGTGGTGATCTTGATGAACCTTTCACCTTTATCTTCAGACGGTTCATCCAAGCTAAAATCTTTCAACTTTATACCTACATCTTCAGTAAGCACACTAGAACAGTTGCCTTGCAGCAAGCTCGTCTCATCAAATACAACATGTATTGATTCTTTTACTATGACTACTATATCCTACAAAAATACCTTCAAAGCTATTTTCGCTGAACTTGGTAGTATGATACTTACCATTGTTAAGCACGAAGCATTTACAACCAAAAATTCTAAAATATGAGACAGTTGGTTTCCTGCCCTTTAGAAGTTCGTAAGGTGTCTTATTGTGGTTCTTGTTTATGAGTGCTCAATTTCTCACGTGGCATGCAGTGTTGACGGCTTCAGCCCAAAAATATTCCAGTAGTGAGGCATCACTCAACATGGTCCTGCAGGCCTCTATGAGTGTCCTATTTCTTCTCTCGGCCACTCCATTCTGTTGTGGAGTACTTGACCTTTTGAAGTTGTGGTCTGACAGGGGCAGCATTCTTGGAAGAAGAAGCTTCATGATGATGGCAATCACATGATTTCTTCTCCTTTATTGGCTTTTCCACAACGGGCTTTGCCTTTGGTGATTTCTTGAAGTTATGACCATGTTTGAAAGGGACATAGCTCTGAAGAATGACTTCTTCATAAGATGCCTTTTCACCAAAGTTTCTGGGGCGAGTCCATCCTTGATAACGGGACTTTGGCTATGCATAGGTAGGCCTAACAAATTGTCTGTAGGATGAGTCAAGATCAAACTCATTTGAAGGAAATATGACTTTTTTTGAAAGAGGTCTGATCTTGAGGGGATTTCCCCTTCTCTTTGGCCAAGGCCTTCTTGTCGGCCTTATTCTTTCGTTGGGCCTTATTTCTCCTAGAAGATTTGCTAGGAGCTTCTTCATGGCCAAGCCTAGCACCCTTGGCCTTCGCTGAGACGAGTGGAAGAACAGTCTTAGGCTTCGAGAAACTTTCAACAAGTTTCCTCTCAGCAGCGAGTTGTTCTTCCAAATCTTTGATGATCTTCTCTTTTAGTTCAAGGTGCTCAAGAGCCTTATTGTATTCTTCAATAGCTTTGTTGAAGTTCTCTTTGAGTGAGTCAGTCTTGGAAACTTCCTCTCTCATCATGCTCTCTTCAGCTTTTAGAGACTTTATCTCTTTAGCTTGAGTTTTCATGACTCAGCGACATTTGTCGTAAGCCATGATCAACTCCTTGTACTGGGCCATGAGATCAGACTCATCGTCAGAAGAGCTGTCCTCACGATCATGTTCAGAAGCTTCAGATTCTGAAAGAGGAGTGTGAGAGTTTACCTTCCCAGTGAACTAGGGCACTTGTTCATCATTTGTCCGAGCCATGAGCCCAAAATAGGCTTCTTCTTCTTCACTCGACTCTGATGAGTCGGAGTCACTAAGAGTCTTGCCTTTTTTGGCTATTAGGCTCTTCTCTGTCCTCTTCTTGTTGTATGAGGACTTCTTTTCCTCTCTTCTTCCGCCCTCCTTCTTCTTATGGGGGCAGTCAACAATGACGTGTCCTGGCTTATTACAGCAGTAGCAAATGATATCAATAGAAATGTGTTTATTTTGTTTAGGAGTATACCTGTCGAGGCTACTTGAGCCTTTTCTTTGACGATCACCATCACGTTGTGATCTTCTATAAGAAGCATCCTTGTCTTTCCAGTGCTTCTTCTTGTTCAAGAATTTCTTGAACTGACGAGAGAGTAGTGAGAACTCTCCTTCAGATAGCTCAGAGCCTGAGGTACTTGGCTCCGAAGTTTCTTCTTCACTCACTTCTTGTGCTGGAGCAGGAGGAACAGCCTTTGACTTCTTAGAGGTATCTGCCTTTAAAGCAACAGACTTCTCTTTAAATGCAGACTTGCTCTTCTCTTCTTCATCCTTTCTGGTATTGAGTTGAAGCTCATATGACATAAGATTCCCGAAAAGATTTTGTGGGTCTGTCTCGGCTAGTTTTCCAAACTCCTTGATGGCACAGACCTTGTTATCTCATTCCTTAATTAGGGATCTCAAGAACTTGTCATTCAATTCCCCGTTTGTGAAGACTCTGCCATAGACCCTTAGGCCATTTACTATCTTGAAGAAATTCTCAAATGTGTCAGCAATGGTGCCTTGTTTCCTTGTCGGAAAGCTTCATACTTTTGATTTAGAAGGGATCTTCTATCATCCCTGACTTCTTTTGTACCTTCCATCAAGGTAACTAGAGACTGCCACATCTCCTTTACAGACTGGCAGTGGATCAAGTTTTGCAGCATGGAGTCATCGACTGCACTTGCTATTATGTTTTTGGCCTTTTTATCTAAAGATACAAGTGTTATCTCGTCTTTGTCTAGATCCATTAATTTCTTTGGTACCTTTTTAGTTGCATTTATTATGGAGATTGTCATGGGAATGTAAGGACCTTCTTCAACTATCATGAAGATTCTCGGATCCAGAGCTTCCATGAAAAATTTGATTCTCTCTTTCCACATGGGAAAGTTGTTCTTGGTGCATAAAGGAAGCTTGCAAAATCCTTAGTCTTGTCCATGTTTTGTAGATCTCAAAAAACAACTATAGAAGGATCTGATCAAGATATTAACCTTTTAGTGATCAACCTGGCTTTGATACCAATTGAAAGTGTTTAGTTGCCTGCCTAAATCACCTAGAGGGGGGTGAATAAGTGAGATGTGCGTCTTTTTACGGAATAAAAATTTTAGATCTATGCACAGAACTATCTACCAATCAATCACAAACGAAGCAAGATTTATAGTGGTTCCCCAATCTTGGGTACATCCATTTTCTCTCACTGATCTAGCAATAAACTAGACTCGGCTACTCCGCTATCTCGGATTGAAAACCAATCCTACGCCTCGGAACAAAGTTCCTACAATCTCAATCCACAAAACGGATCTACACTCGGAAGATAAAGCTTCATACAACCTCGGAGACAAAGGCTCCTACACTCGGAGAAAATTCTCCTACAAGAATGAAATTGAGCGTATATAGAAATACAAACAATAAATCTTTATCAGATCTGTAAACAATTGGCCTGGATCTTCCTCTTGTAGACTTTGCGGATTTATCAGAGAGGTGAAGAAAATCTTGGCAAAAATAGATCTGGTTATCCTTGGCCTCACACGATCGGATAGAGAATCAGGAATTAAGCGGTGATCCCGATCTGTAAGCCTTCTTGATCTGAATCCTCTGAAAATGAAAACCCTAGCCGGATGTGAACGATGAAGATCGGCGGCAGCAGCTTTTGCTTCTTGGAGAGAGAGAGAGAAATTTAGAGAACTTAGAAAGTAATCGGCTCCAAAAATTATTCTTATCTTAGGGTTTGTCAGTTTGACAAGACCTTATATAGGATCTGCGATAACAGTCATAATTAGATCTTAATGAGGTATACCTGGACCAATCACGTCAAGGTTCATTAAGAAATCAGTCAATTTGGACTTAACAAAATTTTCTGAAAAAGAGTGGAGTGACATACTCGAGTGAAGAAATGACTACTCGAGTACTTTATAGGACTACTCGAGTGAGCTGAACATAACTACTCGAGTACTATAGAAAACTACTCGAGTAAGCTGAAGATTACTACTCGAGTAGATAGTTGAAGAAAATCTGAGAAAGAAAGATCAGCTACTCGAGTACCAAAATGACTTACTCGAGTGCTTGAGCAGTTACACGGGTAGTGGAGTTGGACTACTCGAGTACAAGAAATACTACTCGAGTAAATGAGAATAAACTACTCGAGAGGTAGAGGAACTACACGAGTCATGGACTTAGAATATCTTCTGGAATGGAATTCTGGACTACTCGAGTAGTAAAGCTAAACTACTCGAGTGAATAAGAACTACTCGAGTATATGGAACTAGCTACTCAAGTAATAGACTTAGAAAAATTTTGAGGGAAGAAATTCTGGTTACTCTAGTATAAACTCTGGACTACTCGAGTTGTAGATGAACTACTCGAGTATATGACTTAACTACTTGAGTAAATAGAAATTACACGTGACCCAGATTTCTGTAACTTGACATAAAAGGTTCAAACTACTCGAGTACTTATATGACTACTCGAGTAAGTTACTTAGAAAATATCTGGAGAAGAAATCATGTAAACTCGAGAATGAGAGGGAATCTACTCGAGTAGTTAGCTTAGCTACACGTGAGTTAAAGCTTAACTACACGAGAGGTAACTTTCTTACTCGAGTGCAACGACTCTTACTCGAGTATAGACTAGGTGTTTCACTCGAGTAGGTAGGGATCTACTTGAGTAAATTACTTAGTGAAATTCTCTAAACAAAAAAAATCTCTTCTTCTTTGGTGAAACCAGCATCAAGTCTTTTTTTAATTGGTCCTAGTGCTTGAATATAAAGTGTATCCCAATAGAGAGACTACACATAATTCAACACCTTGGATCACACAATGAGGGATTATATTGTATGGTCCTATGTTTGGTGACCCATTGTAGACTGGCATTGGTATACACTTGACATTAGAATCCTGCAAACACATAACTCAACCAAAGCATCAAATACAACTTAATTCATCTTAGTTCAAGGGTGACTTCATCAAATCTAGGTTAATGTGAATACAATACCCAACGTATAGCTTCAATAATTTATTTGTGACATTTGTGGTGTTCTTTGCCACTCTAAGCAAATTACTTCGACTTGCTACTTCGAAGATGGTAGCTGGAGGACGAGAACCAATCGGTTCCGCAACCTACTACCATAACAAAGGGAGGATGCTTCTAGTCAGGTAGAGAGAGGTCCGGGTGATCGAGCTGGGGGATTCCGTTGAGTGTTGGTGGTGAAGGGAGAACCTTTAAACCACGGCGTCCGCGAGGGGACAGGCCCTGACGGTACCTGACCTACTAAGGGCAAACATTTGATTGATGGCAGTGGGAGGTCACAAGGGAGTGGCCCCGAAGGAATGATGATTGGCAGACCTTCAAACCACTGGCGAGTCCGTGGGGGCAGTCCCTGGCGACGTCACGACCTGTTGAGGCGGATAAGGGCAGACCTTCGATCGGCGACGGTGGGTGTTCGCTGGGATGTAGTCTTGAAGGAACAGTGAGTGGTAGACCTTCGAACTGCTGGCGAACGCGAGGGGGTAGGCCCTAGCGACATCACGACATGTTGTGGTGGATAAGGGTGAACATTTGATCAGCAGAAGTGGGAGGTCGCTGGGACATGGTATCGAAGGAACGGTGAAGGACAAACCTTCGCACCGCTGGCGAGCGTGAGGGGGAAGGCCCGGGCAATGTTGCGACCTACTGCGGCAGATATAGGAGAACCTTTGATGAACAATAGTGGGAGATCATTGATATGTACTCCCTGGAAAGATGGTGTAGTTCAAATGCTTCAAACCGCTGGCCTTTGATCGGAAGCAGTGGGAGCTAGGTCGCTAGAGTTGGGAGCCCTGAGAAGGTGGCAAGGGGAAAATCCTGGAGTAGGCTTTGACCCATTACGGAGGAGAAGGGTAGACCTTCGATCCACAATGGTGAGGAGTTCGAGAGGAGCTGTCCCTAAGCGCTACGATGTTGGGCAAATCCTGGCATAGGATTCAACCCACTACATGGGAGAAGGGTAGACCTTCGATCTATATTGGTGGGGAGTTTGCGAGGAGCCGTCCATGGGTGCGAAGATGAGGAGCAAGTCCTGGTGTAGGATTTGACCCACTATGGGGAGAAGAGTAGACCTTTGATCTGCGACATGAGGAGTTTGCGAGGAGTCGTCCCTGATCGCGACGATGAGGGGCAAATCCAAGCGTAGGCTTCGACCTGCTGCGGGGGAGAAGGGTAGGCATTCGATCCGCAGTGGTGCGGAGTTCACGAGGAACCATCCTTGAGAATGATTGTAATGGATAAACCCTTGTACTGTTGGACTCTTATATTAGAGTAAGTGCGAAGTTTTAGGGATTCTCCACAACTCATTCTTGCGATAACAATGTATGTTGGAGGCAAACATAGTATTTTTCATTCAAAAGAGATTGTAATAGTTCTCGTACATGCACGTTCTTGCGACTTTATAGCGTCAATAGTTGTTGTTCTAGTTAAACAAAAGTTGGATAATAGTAGGATAAAGAAGTTGGAACATAGTCGGGCTTTGTTGCCCTATTCCTGTCTCAGCATTAGGTTGTTCCCTTTATCTTGCCTGCTTGAGCAATGTTGGTGACGTCCCTTCTGTTAGATATGTGCCATTAAAGCCATCTTTTGTATTATGATTGTTTTGTAGAAATAATTTATATTCTAAAGGGAAAACTTATTTGATTATGCATTTATTATATCCAGACATTATTGTAATATAATGCTTGATTGGGTCCATAAGAACATTGGTGATTATAACCTATTCTTGAGAAGTCAAGTATATTGTGATGGGCTTTTGATTATGCCATGTTTCTTAAATATCCCTAGTAAATGGACTATTGACGGGACATCAATAGTCTAGTTAAGAGTAGTGTGTCCTTCGTTTCCCTTCTTGGGGATGACGAGTCACAAGTCAGTGACATGAGATATCTAAACAAAGGGCACAAGTGCTTGTTGGACAAGTTCACTGGAAGTAACCTTTTTGGTGATCATTGACATGGAAGCTTCTTGTTGTCAATCGATGGATTACCTAGTTGTGACTATATAGATTGATCCTTATTACCTGAAGCACAATCATCACTCATGACTGAATTACTATCTACTCAAGAGACTATATGGTTCTTCCTCTAGCCATGAGGAGGATCCGGTTCAAATGGTCATAGTCACTAAGTCATGGATTGAGATGTATGCCAGATATGGGAATACATCCGTCTGTCTATGCAATATATTTGATGTCCTATGAGATCCAAATTAATATAATCATAAATCCTTGGCCAAGGTAGATAATAGAGATGAAAAGGGTTTTTGTGACCTTTTGCTTGACCAGGACATGTAAGGATGTTAGGATCTTACTATATTCTTTATGACATACTGAATTAGGTTCTATTAGATGATGAGCATTTTTGGCATGTCATTCACCACTATCTGGGGGTCATGGTACATTGCTAGATGTCAACCATGGTCTGCATAAGTGATCATTGATGGGGACATCAATGTCATTTGATGTGTTAAGTTTTTCGCCATCACTGAATGATTAGTGTAGTCATCCTCTTTGCTGCCAGTTTGGTGGGGACCTAAATAGGTTACACACATATACCTATATACGATAATTGTAATTGGACTATATCAACTACTAAGGATTAGTAGTCATGTTCTATGTCTATGTGTTAGACACTAATGAGCTGTAGGACTATGAGAGGGACTAGAATCCCTCATTAGTTCATTAAGGCCCATTAAACTAAACAAAGATGTAATAAGGATTATATCTTTTCAGTATTTGGCAAGACTAAATAAAGTGTATTAATTAATATGATTATTTAATTTACTTTATTAAAGTTGATTAATATCATTAATTAATTTGATTAATTTTAATCTTGGTCATGACATAATTAATTGATGAGATCAATTTGTCATGTCATGCTTGGTTAATTAAATGGATGATGTCCATTTAATCATAAAGCATAAAGTATATAGTATAAAGCAAATGCTTTATGCTTTTATGAAAAAAAAGCACTTAGAAGTTGTCTTTTGCTTTATGCCAAATGAGATCTTTTTGGAGGGAAATTTGAAGTGAGAAAAAGTGGTCTTTTGGATAAAGACTTGACCATCTCATCACTTGATGACATGATAATTTCGGCCAAGGAAGTGGAAGAAAGTTTCTCCTTCATCCCTCTTATCTCCTTCTCACTCATTTGAGAAAGGAAGTGTGCTAGCATAGTCTGTTGTTGGCAAAGGTTGCCTTCATCGTTGGTGGTGTATCACATTTAGAGGCTCTACCATTTGTGGACCTCCGTCCATATCTCATCAAGTGATCTTGAACCAGAGGAACATCAGAGCTTGAAGCCGTTCACGACGACCTTTGATAAAAGCGTCGCGAAGGTATAACAATCTATCGAATGTGATGCTTACTTTATATGCTTATGTTATGATCTGTTGATATCATAGTTCTTATTGTATTGCACTTGCCCTATTATGATTGTAATATAGACTTCGAACCGTTTCCGTTATTGGGAAAGTTTCCGATTTGAATCGAAATTCTCCCAAAATTTTCCTTCAATTGGTATCAGAGGGAGGTTGTATGGTTGTGTTGCATTTCTTTGTGAATGGTTCTCTTTTGAGAAATGTTCTCTTTAAGTCAATACAATTTTTTTATTTTCTTGTGTTGATTAGTTTTGTATGAGTTAATGGTCATTAGGTTTTCTCCTTTTATTGTTGTATCTGAGATATGTATGATGTAATAAATGTGGGTATGTATCCACTAGTTTATTTGTTATCATTTGTAATTACCCATAAGGGTATTTAAGTTCTAGGATTTTATTTTTGATGGAGCCCTTGAAGACTACATTCTCGGTATCTTCAATTTGGAGAGGCATGAAGATGGACTTGGAGGACCATTGTTGATGGCGTTTTCGTTCGGTGCTTGATCCATGAGATGATAGCATATTCTATTCTTCATGATTTGTCACTTTTCTTAGAGCAATTAAGAGAATTTATTTGGGCAATAAAATCTCTTAATTGCACCTTGGCCATTAGCTTCATATTTTTGTGCTTTATTCATTAGATGAATGTTGTGAGTTTTTTATCCAAGTCATTTATTTTTATATTAGATATAATGGTAAATGATTTCTTATAAAACTCTTCTTATGTATTAGATACATTTATAAATATGAAAACATATTTTATGATTTTGTATATGCATATATATGATATATGTGTATACTTTAAACCAAATTTGAAATCTCATATTTATTTTATTATTAAGTGGAAATGGATTTTCCGACCCGTGGCCTTCCTTTATAGTGATAAGAGTCCATCTACACACTTTTGACATACCTTCATGGTTAATTGGGGTTTGTTCATTGTGATGGTGATGTCAGGATGTCATGCATAAGATGTTGTGGGTTGAGAATTGTTCATTTTCAATAACTGTTAGGTGAGGGGATGTTCAATCTCTCAATACTACTTGATGGTAAAGGGTCATCACTTAACTATCAATATATTTAAAATAATTGTTAGGTGAGGAAATATGTTCTAGAGGCCATAATTTGATGGATATTTGCATAAGATGTAATGAATGAGATTCACTCACCAAAATATATGATCATCAATAACTGTTAGGTGAGGTGATTACATACGTTGATGAGACTTCCATCCCCACTAAGGGAATTTGATATTCTCCATCTCCCATTTTAGCAGTATGGGATATAAAGACTTTTTAGTGGAGGTTGCCTTATTATTTTAAGCCCTTAATGATAGGGTTTTGATTATTTCTGCAAAACCTAATATAAATTTTTTATTTCTGCATAGATTTATTAAAAGCTTTTTCAAAATGGGTAGTAAAAATCCCCTGTCTTCTATGCTTGAGAAGCACACTCTTAATGGGCCTAACTTTCTAGACTAGTTAATGAACATAAAGATAGTTCTCAATTATAAAAGCTTGACTTAAGTTCTTAATGAGCAACCCCCTGCATCACTGCCCTCTGAATCAACAGAAGATGAGAAGGAAACATATGAGAAGTGGAAAGATGATGATTTAAAAGTTAGATCTTACATGCTCGCTTCTATGAATGTGGACCTTCAAAGACAGCACCATGAGATGGAAAATGCTAGAACCACCATCTTCATTTGCAAGAATTGTATGACAAGAGTGGTAGAGCCATCAGATATGATGTGTCCAAGACACTATTTCGTTGCAAAATGACAGATGGGGCGTCTGTCCATGATCATATCATAAAGATGATTGGGTATATTGAAGAACTGAAAGTCTATGTTTCAAGGATAGTTAAATCACCTAGAGGGGGGTGAATGAGTTATTGGTTTCTTTGAGACTATCTTTTGCTTTTTATATAATATCTTGTTGTTTTGTTTTATCCTTCAGCTTAGGGTGATCTAGAGCTTGTCTTTAACACTTGTAAATAAGAGAAGAAAAACAACAACAGAAAAGCACACAGAGATTTATAGTGGTTCCCCAATTGGGTACATCCACTTTCCCTCCCACCTATCCAACTAACTTGTTGGACTAGGCACAAACTCCTACAAACAGCTCCTAAGAGCTTACACCTCAGATCCCACAAGATCTTCAAGTCTTCTCCAAGACTCACTTCTCAGCCACAAAGTCCTACACTCAGTGGTCAGCAAACCACCTACCTCAGGCTGTTAAGCCTTACACTCAGGCTGGGAGGACAGCCCTACCTCAGATCCCAAATGATCCTACCTCAGAGCTCTGCAGTGCTTTTACACTCAGTGACCCGCAAGCCACCTATCTTAGCCTTTTCTCTAAGGCCTAGATCTCTGGCTTTTCAGCCCTACAACTTTAGGCACAAGGCCCTACTCTCAGAGTGCTACAACACCCCTATAACTAAGTACCCCTCCACATACCTACCTCAGTGTCCCTCCAGGCACCTACAACTCGGTGATAAACTTGTCACCTACCTTAGGCACAAAGGCCCTACACTCAGAGAGCAGCACTCTCCTGCCTCAGGCAATTAAGCCCTACAGCTTAGATCCACACTTGGATCCTACCTCAGTACCCCAGCAGGGCACCTACTGCTCAGTGACTAAACAATTACCTACAACTCAGATTTAAGTAAACTGAATCGTATAGGATGAAGGTGGGTTGATGGATATTCTTGACACAAGAGATATTTCTATGTGTCAAGCTTCTTGACTGAGATAGACTCAGCCCAATAATGACTACAAAAATTTATTTCTTGAGTCTACCTTCACTGAACTAAGATCTACTTAGTTCTAACTACTTCCACAACACCAAGTAATTACTTGTGCTGGAAGTTACTTGCAGAGCAATATTCTACCACTTCCTGAACTGAGATTGAAGCTCATCCCTAACTACTTCTTCACAGCACCGGGGATTTTCCTTCTGGTCAGTGAAGTTACTGCAGCTAACTGCTGCAACCTGAGCTGAGAAAATCGCAACTCTAACTTTGCAGACTGGAATAGTTCTGCCTCTTGCTCCTTTCCTGGGCTGAGGTGATTCAGCCCTAACTTTGACTCCTGAGGAAAGGTCCCCTTATGTCTTCCTTCAGATTCTTCAAGCTTTCTTCTCTTCACAGCTTCCAGAAAAAGATCTTCAGGTGCTTTGGTTGTTGGAACTGCGAAGAACCTGCAGTAAGGGTCGGCCCTTGGTTGCTACCTTTTCGCTCAGAGAAAATTCTCTGAACAAGCTTGCTGGTGCAGGTGAGAATGGCACCAGCAATCTTGTTGTCGAAGGTCTTGCTCCAACAACTAACTTGCTCTCTGTATGTAGTCTAGAGCTTCCTATTCTTCAGCTCCACAATAATGGCGGAGAAGAAGAACTAACTTGATTTCTTTTTCCCTGAAGTATATTTTCCTCTGAATGCCTCTTTTCTTTTATTGATTTTTGACCCAACGGCTCTTGAGCAGTGGGCCCCACATAATTAATGTCAATCAGTAACTTTACTTTAGCGCCAACTGTCATATAGTAGGTCCGCGACAACATTTGTCGCGTAATGTAGCCATCCCGCCACTAATTTGAAATACGTTCACTTGTTAACTTGCTGACATCATCGGTTGTGTGCGTAGCCAAAAATCAAACAATATTAGCATAGGAGTTGAGTAAGTAAACATCACTCAACGCCAAAATACTTAGACAGATTTACTGTCTCATGGCGTTGAGTGAGTAACATTCACTCAACGCCAAACTACTTAGAGTATAAAACTGTTTCTAGGCGTTGAGTGAATAATCTTCACTCAACGCCAACTTGCTTTATCAACTATCTGTTGCTTGGCGTTGAGTGTGTGAGCATCACTCAATACCAAAACACTTAGACAGATTTTCTATCTACACTAGGCATTGACAGCGTTGAGTGAGTAACCTCCACTCAACGCTTTTTGCCTTAACCATTTTTCTGCATAATTGTCTCAGCGCTTTCTTGTTCTATGCTGAGACAAACACTTATCTCAGCGGATATGCTGAGACTAACACTTGTCTCAGCGGTTCTTTCTTCACAGCTGAGACTGTTTTTCTGTCTCAGGGGTTTCTTCTCAGCGGTCTCAATGCTTTCTTCTTCTCAGCTGAGACTCTTCTATCTCAGCAGTTTTCCACTCAAGTATCTCAGCTGTCTCAGCGCTTTTTACTTAGACAAGATATTTTTGCTTCTCTGGCATTGAGAGCATTGAGTGTGCCTTCATCACTCAACACGTTTTGCCTTAGATAAAGCTTTCTGCAATTTAGTTCGACAGCTGAACTGAGTTCGACGAATGACGAGCTGAGCTCGATGAACTCTGAACTCAGTTCGACGAATTTTCTGAACTGAGCTCGACGAACTCAGAGTCTCAAACTCTGAACTTAGCTCGACGAATGGTGATCTCAGCTCGACGAACTCTGAACTCAGTTCGACGAATTTTTGAACTGAGTTCTACTTACATACTTTTGTTGTATGACGTTGAGTGTGTCTTCATCACTCAATGACTATGGACTTAGACAGATTTCTGTCAGCCCACGTCATAGGTAAGAGTTTACCTGACTTGGCCACTTAGGCTACTTCCTGCATTTCCAGCATCTTCACTTTGTGACCACCTGTCACATCACTTAGACAACCTGTCTAGACTTGTTCCATGGAACATCTTTCACATGATGAGCTTAAACAACATCAGATACAACTATGCTCTTAGTCTTGATGGTGATGTCTCTTCAAATCCAATCTAGGAAACATTATGGGCAATAGACACAACAATCTCCCCCTATTTGAAGAAGGCAGAACATCCAACAAGCACTAAGAGGCATTAACATAATATGCTTCTAAATTCATGCAGCTGTAGTTTATACTCTGCTACAACTACAAGCTTATGCTATATTAATACAATGTGCTCAAAATTAATTGTGTTGACTTAATGAGTTAAGTCAATGTACCCTCTAGTACTTGAGCAATTACTCAAGTAATATGAACTCTCCTTTATACCACTTAATACTTAAGTGGAGCACCACTAGAAGCATTGCCCCTTATGTAGTGACACACATATATCCCCCTTTCTGTCTTCTTTAATAGGAATATCTATTGATTGAGTAGAAAATATCATGGGAGAGATTATCTCATGATCCTAGACAAAGTCTTATGTTGATATTACTAAGGAAATCATCCTAGTGATTAGTCTGCTAGTTTAGGAGTCATACCTTCAGTGTTGATACAATAATACAACACAACAATGCAACATTTAAACTAGCTGCTTGAGTGAACCATGGATCCTCTTGAGCTGGCTGCTAGCTGTCCCTCTTCTTATATTCTCCCCCTTGGTCTGTGTATTGTCCTTAAGACAAACTGATCAGCTATTGTGACAGCTGATCTACTGCAGCAGCTGCTTGCTTCTTCTCAATAGAGGTTAATCTTGTTCCAGCAAGTGCTGGACATGCTCCCCCTTTATAGGAGCATCTCTTGTCATCATTAATGTTGGTGCTGAGAATGCTCCCCATCAACAGGAGCATCCATGTCATTCCCACTTGCATAGTTTCTTTTTGTTGAGCCAGATCTTCTCCCCTTCTTTAGCATCAGACTTTCCTTTGGCTTCAACTTTCTGATTAGCAGTACAAGAGTGTTCAGCCCACTCAGTACTATCTTGAGCATTACATTAATCAATCACTTCTTGGTTTTTGAATAGATAGGGAAGAGCTGGTCTGCTGTGACCCTCTTCTCCCCCTAGCTGATTGCAGATGATACCATTGGTGAAGCTGCTAGCTTTCTCTTCTCTTGAGTCCGAACTTTCTCCTACTGCTGCTGGACTTTAAGACCACTTGAACCTTGAAAGTCTTTTCATCTGAGCATTATGTGCTCCTTCTCAGATTTGCTGGTGTGGCAGTAAGACTTTGTCCAATCAGACATTCCTGCTGGTTGGATCCAGCTGGCCTTCAACCATGAGTGTGCACTTGTCCTTCTTCAGGATTTCACTCAACATTCTCTTCCTCTTGGGCAATAAGAGGAATAACCTAGATGGTCAAAATCCATCACCAACTCTTGATCTTAGGTCCTTCCCTTATTGGGGTACGAGCCATAAGATGACTTTCTTGTTCCAGTCCAAGTTCTGGAACATCTTCTGTCCAAGTGCCACAAGGGGGATGGGCACTTAGACTAACCTGCAAAATAGAATTACCTTACCTTAGGACCCTAATAGGTATTCGTTCCTAGGTTCTTGTTAGCATGAAATTTGGCTTGCCTACATGTAGAATTTCTGACAGGTAGGACAACTCTTGCTCTAGACACTAAAGGATTGTGCCAGCAATCTAGGGTAAAATGCCCCACCTTGCCACAGCACCAACACTCATGAATATTATATCTTCTTTTTTGAGCAGGTCTTGTAGTGTGGTTAACTGTTGACAGAACAGAAGGAAGACGGGCAGTAACTTTCTTTAGATTCCTTTCAGCAAGGATCTGACTGAAGGTCATTCTTCTAGCAGGCTTTCTTTGATTACCCTGAATGGTATTTACAGTTGTCTTCTTTGTAGAAGACAAGTTGTTTATATCATCAGAACAATCCAAGTTAGGCTTACTAGTAGACTGACCCTTAGTCTGAGTACTTCCTAGATGGGCTTGAGTGAAAGCCATTGCTTTTCCTTTGTGAGTTGGGGCTGAGGCACCAAATATAAATGGTCCAGCATGGGCCATTTGTAATTTTTCATGGGGAGCCTTAAAGGCACTCAATCCTCAACCCTTTCTTCTCCTATTGTAAGATACACTTGTATTCTTACAAGATGATTTCTCATTCTTATAGTGACCATACATGCAGTCCTGGTCATTCCTATAAGAAGGGAGGATTACCTTATGAAAGGTTGACTGTGGCACAATAGGTGCTTGGCCTCTCCTCTGAGATTGGATAACTTTTGTAATCCACTCAGATTCAGATTTTCTCTTGATAGCATCTATCTTAGAGAAATTGGTCACTATCCTCTTCTCCCTTTCAAGTTTATCTTCAAGAACCTTGATCATAGAGTCCTTATATTTGATAGACTCAACATGGATATCTACCATGATCTTCAGATGAGCAACTTCCCTCTCTTTCTGAAATATCAAGGATGGAGTCTCATCTTGCTGGGAAGCAGCTAGCTGGAGGGAGGCAATTTCCTCTACTTATTTCTTAACAAGCAGCCTACTTTCCTTGAAAGCTTTTAGAAGAACAGAATGATTGTCAATCAGTTGTTTGATATCATCATCTATCAAAGGACCCTCTTCATAACTTGATGAGGAAGCATCAGATTCTGAGCAAAACTCATGAACTGAACAATAAGAGGAATCAGACAAAGATTGTACCTGATCTGGACCAGGCTGATCCTGGAAGGATTCTTCTTCTTCTATCATGGCAAATAGTACATAAAAACTGCAGTCATCTTCTTCTTCATCATCCACCTCTGAATCACTTTCTAATTGTGACAGAGGAGCCCTGATCTCAATTCTAGCATCTGAAGGATTGACTTCTACTGCTGCAACAGCTTCATCTTTAGCAGCAGCTGCCACTAGCCCAATGAAGGCTTCTTTTTCTTCTTCAAATTTTGAACCACTGTCAGACATACTAACTTCCACTCTCCCTTCCAAGTAGCCAGTGAGAGAATCCCACATCTCTTTAGCTATCTTGCAGTGGATAAGCATCTGGAAGGTGGAGTCATCTATGGCCCTTACCATGATGTGTTGTGCCCTCTTGTCCATAGATGGCAAGTTGATTTCATCTTCAGATATCTCTGCATAAATCTTCGGGGTTTGGATGTTTGCATCTGATGTAGAGACCCTCAAGGGAATGAAGGGTCCTTCTTGAACTGAATCCAAGACTCTAGGATCACTGGCTTCCATTATCTGCCTAATCTTTTCTTTCCATGTCCCAAATTTCTCCTAGCTGCAGACTTGAAGCTCCATTGAGCTCCACTCTTTATGATTCTCTTTTGAACACACCAATGTTAACCTTTTAGCTATCATTTGAGGTTTACTCAGACTGTTAGGTCCTTTTTGAGTAACCTCCCTCTGATAACACTTGAAAGTCTATGTTTCAAGGATAGCTAAATCACCTAGAGTGGTGGTGAATAGTTTATTGGTCTCTTTGAGACTATCTTTTACTTTCTGTATAATATCTTGTTGTTTTGTTTTATCCTTCAACTTAGGGTGATCTAGAGCTTGTCTTTAACACCTTTAAATAAAAGAAGAAAAACAACCACAGAAAAGCACACAGAGATTTATAGTGGTTCTCCAATTGGGTACATCCACTTTCCCTCCCACCTATCCAACTAACTTGTTGGACTAAGCACAAACTCCTCTAAGCTACTCCTAAGAGCTTGCACTTTAGATCCCACAGGATCATCAAGTCTCCAGCAAAACTCACTTCTCAGCCACAATGGCCTACACTCAGTGGTCAGCAGACCACCTACCTTAGGCTGTTAAGCCCTACACGTAGGCTGGGAGGACAACCCTACCTCAAATCCCAAAGGATCCTACCTCAGAGATCTGCAGTGCTCCTACACTCAGTGACCCGCAAGCCACCTACCTCAGCCTTATCTCTAAGGCCTACAGTTCAAGCTTTTTAGCCCTACAACTTCAGGCACAAGGCCCTACTCTCAGAGTACTGCAGCACTCCTGCAACTCAGTACCCCTCCAAGTACCTACCTCAGTGCCCCTCCAGACACCTACAGCTCAGTGACAAACTTGTCACCTACCGCAGGCACAAAGGCCCTACACTCAGAGAGCAGCACTCTTCTACCTCAGGCAATTAAACCCTACATCTTAGATCCACACTTGGATCCTACCTCAGTACCCTAGTAGGGCACCTACTGCTCAGTGACTAAAAAATCACCTACAACTCAGATTCAGGTAAACTGAATCCTATATGATGAAGGTGGGTTGATGGATATTCTTGACACAAGAGATATTTCTCTGTGTCAAGCTTCTTGACTGAGACAGACTCAGCCCAACAATGACTACAAGAGTTTATTTCCTGAGTCTATCTTCACTGAACTAAGATCTACTTAGTCATAACAAGTTCCAACACACCAAGTAATTATTGTGCTGAAAGTTACTTGCAGAGCAAAGTTTTGCCACTTCCTGACTGAGACTGAAGCTCAACCCTAACTACTTCTTCACAACACCAGGGATTTACTTCTGGTTAGTGAAGTTATTGCAGCTAACTGCTGCAACCTGAGCTGAGAAAATCATAACTCTAACTTTGCAGACTGGAATAGTTCTACCACTTGCTCATTTCCTGCGCTGAGGTGATTCAGCCCTAACTTTGACTCCTGAGGAAAGGTCTCATGTGTCTTCCTTCAAGTCCTTCCAGCTCTCTTCTCTTCACACCTTCTAGATAAAGATCTTTAGGTGCTTGTGTTGCTGGAACTGTGAAGAACTTGCAGCAAGGGTCTGCCCTTGGCTGCTATCTTTTCCCTCAGAGAAAATTCTCTGAACAAGCTTGTTGGTGCAGGTGAGAATGGTACCAGCAATCTTGTTGTTGAAGGTCTTGATCCAACAGCTAACTTGCTCTCTGTCTGTAGGCTAGAGCTTCCTGTTCTTCAGCTCCACAACAATGGCAGAGAAGAAGAACTAACTTGATTTCTTTTCCCCTGAAGTATCTTTTCCTCTGTACGCCTATTTTCTTTTATTGATTTTTGACCCAACGGTTCTTGAGCAGTGGGCCCCACATAATTAATGTCCAGCAGCAACTTTACTTTAACGCCAACTGTCATATAGTAGGTCAGCGACAACATTTGTCGCGTACTGTAGCCATCCCGCCACTAATTTGAAATATGTTGACTTGTTGAATTGCTGACGTCATCGTCTGTGGACTTAGCCAAAAATCAAACAACATTAGCATAGGGGTTGAGTGAGTAAGCATCATTCAACGCCAAAACACTTAGACAGATTTACTGTCTCATGGCGTTGAGTGAGTAACCTTCACTCAATGCCAAACTACTTAGAGTATAAAATTGTTTCTACGCGTTGAGTGAATCAGCTTCACTCAACACCAACTTGCTTTATCATCTATCTGCTGCTTGGCATTGAGTGTGTGAGCATCACTCAACGCCAAAACACTTAGACAGGTTTTCTATCTACACTAGGCGTTGACAGCGTTAAGTGAGTAACCTCCACTCAATGCTTTTTGCCTTAACCATTTTTCTGTATAAATGGCTCAGCGTTTTCTTGTTCTTTGTTGAGACAAACACTTATCTCAGCGGATATGCTGAGACTAACACTTGTCTCAGTGGTTCTTTCTTCACAGCTGAGACTGTTTTTCTATCTCAGTGGTTTCTTCTCAGCGGTCTCAATATTTTCTTCTTCTCAGCTGAGACTCTTTTATCTGAGCAATTTTTCACTCAATTATCTCAACTGTCTCAGCGCTCTTTCCTTAGCCAAGATATTTCTGCTTCTCTGGCATTGAGAGCATTGAGTGTGTCTTCATCACTCAACATTTTTTGCCTTAGATAAAGCTTTCTGCAATTTAGTTCGACAGCTAAACTGAGTTCGATGAATGTTGAGCTGAGCTCGATGAACTCTGAACTCAGTTCGACGAATTTTCTGAAGTGAGCTCGACGAACTCAGAGTCTCAAACTCTGAACTTAGCTCGATGAATGGTGAGCTCAGCTCGATGAACTCTGAACTCAGTTCGACGAATTTCTGAACTGAGTTCTACTCACAGCCTTTTGTTGTATGACGTTGAGTGTGTATTCATCACTCAACTCCTGTGTACTTAGACAGATTTCTGTCAGCCCACATCATAGGTAAGAGTTTACCTGATTTGGCCACTTAGGCTACTTCCTACTTTTCCAGCATCTTCATTTTGTAACCACCTGTCACATTACTTAGACAACCTGTTTAGACTTGTTCCATGGAACATCCTGCACATGATTAGCTTAAACAACATCAAATACAACTATGCTCTTAATCTTGATGGTGATGGCTCTTCAAATCCAATCTAGGGAACATTGTGGGCAATGGACCCAATAAGAACTAAGTAGATTGTGTCTAGCCATGGATCACGAATTGAGTATAGATCTTGTGCTACAATCACTACCAGATTCTTTTTCTCACTTTGTCCTAAACTTCAACATGAACAAGTTGGAGGGAACACTTCCTGAGTTACTCAACATGCTTATTGTGGCCGAAAAGGATCTGAAGAAGAATGGTGGTGCAACTGCACTGGTAGTGATGGGAGGGAAATCATCTTTCAAGGGCAAGAAAGTTGTCAAAAGAATGATGAAAAAGCTAGGTAAAAGGAAAGTGAACAGTAAGAAAGATGAAAAAGGAAAGTGTTTTTTTGTGATGTCCCTAGACACTGGGAAATGAACTGCAGAAAGTACATTGCTAGTTTGAAGGATAAACTCGAGACTGCACCTTCTGAAGGTACAATACTTATGCTCTGTCATATTGATCTAAATGTTAGATTAGAATCTGACACTTGGGTTCTAGATTCTGGTGCAACTACTCATATTTTTATGAATGTGCAGGATTTGGAGAGAAGTCAGATGCTGGAGCCAAATGAAGTATTCCTCACTGTCCGAAATAGAGCAAGGGTTGCTGCTATCGCTATAGGAGACTATCATCTTCATTTAGCATCTAGGCATGTTATCATTTTGCGAGATTGTTTAGTCTTTAAGAATGTCTTTAAGAATCTCATTTCCATTCCAAAACTTTTGAAGGAGAATTATGAATTTTATTTTAAAGACAATTGTTGTTGCATTTATTTCAAATCTAAATGTGTAGGTTATGGTAATATGATTGACAAACTATTTATGATAAGAACTAGGAATGAGATTACTAATATTGAGCATAAATCAAATTTAATAGTGACTAAGAGACTTAAAGATGACCTTAATCCCTTTTATCTCTGGCATTTAAGGCTTGGTCATATTGGAAAAGATCGCATTACAATGTTAGGAAAAGAAGGATTTATTGATCCATCAGGTTTTAAACTTTACTTAACTTGTGAAGCATGTCTCCATGGGAGAATGACTAAAGTACCTTTTATGGGTCAGTGTATCCGGGCTGATCAATTATTAGGACTCATACATACTGATGTGTATGGTCCTTTTCTAGAGTCAGCTCATGGAGGGTATAACTACTTTGTGACCTTTACCGATGATCTTTCACGGTATGGCTTTGTGTACCTTCTAAAGCACAAGTCTGAAGTCTTTGAAGTGTTCAAGGAGTTTAGATTAGAAGTAGAGAAACAGAAAGGTATGAGCATTAAGGCTCTTCGATCAGATCGAGGAGGTGAATATCTTAGCTCGGATTTTCTTAGTTATCTTAAAGATAATGCAATATTATCCCAATGGACACCACCTGGCACTCCTGAGCATAATGCAGTCTCTGAAATAAGAAATCAGACCTTATTGGATATGGTCCGATCCATGATTGGCTATACTGATCTACCTATTTTCTTATAGAGTGATGCCCTGGAGACGGCTATCTTCATCTTAAATAGGGTAGCTTCTAAATCTGTTTCTATTACCCCATATGAGATATGGAATGGTAGAAAACCAAATCTTAATTTTTTAGAATTTGGGAATGTCCCGTCTATGTTAAGAAACTCAAGGTGGACAAGTTAGAAAGAAGATCTTCTTTATGTAGATTCATTAGTTATCCCAAAGAAACTATGGGATATTAATGTTTCTTCTATCCCACTGATCAAACTACTTCTGTTAGTATGCATGCTATATTTTTTGGAAAAACAGTTTATCGAAGAAGGCGGTGCTGGGAGAAAAATTGACTTGTATGAATAAGCCAAAGAAATAACCACTGAGCCTATATCTAAAGAGATCCCTATTCAAGTGGGAGGTTCTTCTAATACATGTCCTCTTAGAAGGAGCACTAGAGAGTCTCATGCTCCAGAACGTTATGGTCTCATGAATGATGCAGTTGAGTCACTATTCCTTGTTGAGGATAGTGATCTTAATGACCCTAAAAACTATGAGGAGGCAACATGTGATGTTAATTCGTGAAAATGGCTTGAAGCCATGAAATTAGAAATGGACTTTATGTATTCTAACAAGGTTTGGAATCTTGTAAATCCTCCAAAAGGTTTGGAATCTTGTAGATCCTCGAAAAGGCATTGTACCTATTGGATGCAAATGGATCTATAAGAGAAAATTGGATGCTGATGGTCACATTGCAATATACAAAGCAAGACTTATGGCAAAAGGTTATCGTCAAAGACAAGGTGTTGACTATGATGAAACTTTTTCACCTGTATCTATGCTTAAGTCCATTAGAATTTTACTTGTTATTGCAGCATACCTGAATTATGAGATAATTCAAATGGATGTCAAGACTGCCTTCTTAAATGGGATCCTCTCTGAGGATATCTATATTGAACAACCTGAGGGATTTCTTATTCCTAGTGACACTCCAAAGGTATGCAAATTGCATAAGTCCATTTATGGACTAAAGCAATCTTCCAGAACATGGAACATGAGATTTGATGAAATTATCAAAACGTTTGGTTTCATTCAACATCCTGATGAACCATGTGTGTATAAGAAGACCAATGGGAGTGCTCTCGCTTTCCTTATACTTTATGTAGATGACATTCTCTTTTTTGGAAATGATTTGAATTTTATCTCTTTTATTAAGTCGTTCCTTTTTGAGTAATTCTCTATGAAGGATTTGGGAGAGGCTTCCTATATTTTAGGAATCAAGATTTATAGAGATAGATCTAGAAGGCTTATAGCCCTCTCTCAATCGTCTTATATAGACAAAGTCCTAAATAGGTTTAGGATGCAAAACTCTAAGAGAGGATTGTTACCATTCTCTCATGGAATACATCTCTCTAATAAAATGTGTCCTTCCACACTTGAAGAGATTAAGTATAGGGAAAATGTTCCTTATGCTTCTGTAGAAGGTAGCATAATGTATGCTACGCTTTGTACTAGACCGAATATTGCCCATGTTATAAGTGTTGCAAGCAGATATACGGCAAATCCAGTAGAAACTCATTGGACAGCTATAAAGAACATACTTAAGTACTTAAGGACTAAAGATATGTTTTTGGTATAAGGAGGAGGTGAACTTGGTATAAAAGGTTATACCGATTCAGATTTTTTTCACTGATGTAGATGACAGAAAATCTACTACGGGGTATATTTTCATTATGAATGGTGGAGCAGTATATTGGAAGAGTTCCAAGCAAGAGATCACTGTTACATCAACATGTGAGGCAAAATACGTTGCTGCATGTGATGCTGCAAAGGAAGCTGCGTGGATGAAGAAATTCATCTCAGAGCTTGGAGTGGTTCCTAGTATTGAACAGCTCATTGACTTGTTGTGTGATAATACTGGGGCTATAGCTCAGGCTAAGTGTAACACCTCCCTTCGTCCTATGGAATATAACGGTGGGTCCGACCGGGGCCCAATGCCATATTTCACACACAAATAGCGGAATTACATATGAATATCAAAATCATGTTCTACTCGCGTCCTAACTCAGAGCATTCTAGCAAAAGCATTTTTCAGTTGCAAGAACTCATCACAGTGAATGTCCACTAAATATATATAAACCATACATTTATATATATCCAGGAATGTATAGAAATACACAACTCTCATGGCCTTAAGACCTTACAAGTTTCTCTTTACAAATAGATGACTTCATACATCGGCACGCAGGCCGGCCACACATGGAATCCAAGACTTTGCACGACCTTCAATGGCCTTTCAGCTTCCATCCGTTCAATCCAATTCAACTTGTCAGCACCTGCAATTGGCTATCCACCCCAAGAGTGGTAAACAAATCAACGGTCAGCATTAGCTGACCAATTATAATGACCCTACCCCTTACCCAGGGCAGTGGTTCCTTCCCTGTATGCATCACCACCACAATATATATGCATCACAATAAGTATTACAATAATATCACAAACGTCGACCTTCGCCAGGCGCTCTGTGCACTCAGGGCACATTATTGGTGTACCAGATATACCAGTTGTCCACCACCGATCAGAGGTTTTTAACTTGTTGACTATGGGCCCTAGTCATCCAACACGCATGCTGGGGACATCCTCGCCCATCCCACTCAGAGGTGCTAACCTAACGGTAACCATTGAGCATTTCAGATCGACCCACCCTTGTGGTGCAGCAAGCCGGGTCTGGCTCGTAACTACCCATTTGTCTTGCCACCAATCGATCACCCACAATACAGGTACAGGTCAGCCATTTCCCGTTGCTCAATTCGTCAATAGCGCAGATCTTGACGAGGGTCGGTCTTCCCTTTCCTGCTCAGCACACAGCTCTCGCAGAGCTGCTTTCCAATCCATCCAATTCAATACACCCAATATCAGGGCTCTTGCAATGCTTTTCAAGGATTCACAATTCATAGGCATCCATACAATACACGGAGTCTTCTCCGGTTCACAATATCAACATCACCAGTCTAGACGAACCGTCTGGATGAGCTTCACACAGCATGCATACGCTGTACTACCTATTTCCGGCTCTCAATGCAGACTCAACCTGGAATCACTTATGCTTTCCACCGCTTGGTGGAGGATTCCATGCTTATGCATAAAGTAGGACTTCGCTTGTCCAAGAAGGAGATCGTTACCCTTGACGATCGCTTTGGAGCCATGATCTAGCCGGATGGAAATCACTGTCATGGCTTTGCCTCCACGAATCTGTCCTCGGCTCTCGATTCGGCATGCTAACGATCCTCCGGCAGCCGGATTCCTTCTCCTTCTTCCTCCTTGCTCTCTCTTCTCTCCACTTCTTGTAGAAAGAGAATGGCCAAGGTAAAATGAGAATTATCTTCTCCCTTTCGGCATTAAAGCAGCAAGAAGAAACATGGGCCATCAGATCTCAGAGGAAGGAAATGAACGGTTACAAAATTCCCTGAATATGGCTATTTCGGGGCTGACACGCCCGTGTCACAGGTCGTGTCCCTTAAGCGGCGCACGAACTGCCTTATCCAGAACAGAACACGGCCATCTGACACGCCCGTGTCACATGGCTGACACGCCCGTGTCACATGGCGGACCCGCCCGTGTCACATGGAGGACACGCCCGTGTCTAGCTCTCGAGGCTCACTCGAGACCTACTCGAGAGAACCACTCGAGTAATTGGTCAGGACACGCCCGTGTCACATGGCTGACATGTCCGTGTCTAGCTCTCGAGACCCGCTCGAGAAAACCACTCGAGTAATTGGTCAGGACACACCCATGTCACATGGTTGACACACCCGCGTCTACCTGACGCCTTACTCGAGACATTTAAGACCTACGCGAGACACCCCCTCGAGTATACACAGAGCAGGACACGCCTTGGGACACGCCCGTGTCTCAGGCCGTGTCGCCCAACCTGAACCCAAATTTGGAATTTGGGGTGTTACACTAAGGAACCTAGGTCTCATCAGAAGTCAAAGAACATTGAACGGCGCTTCCATATCATCAGAGAGATCGTCAAGTGTGGCGACATTATTGTGCAGAAAGTACCTACGTTAGAGAACGTAGCAGATCCACTGACGAAGCCATTAAAGTTGGAGCTTTTTGAAAGACATCTCCAAGATATGGGGTTGCAAATTAAACCTGAGTGGCTTTAGTGCAAGTGGGAGATTGTTAGATATGTGCACTTAAATCCATCTTTTGTATTATGATTGTTTTGTAGAAACAATTTATATTCTAAAGGCAAGACTTATTTGATTATGCATTTATTATATCCAAACATTATTGTAAGATAATGCATGATTGTGTGCATAGGAACAATGGTGATTATAACCTATTCTTGAGAAGTCAAGTATATTGTGATGGACTTTTGATTATACCATATTTATTAAATATCCCTAGTAAATGGACTATTGATGGAACATCAATAGTCTAGTTAAGACTAGTGTGTCCTTTGTTTCCCTTCTTAGGGATGACGAGTCACAAGTTAGTGACATGAGATGTCTAAACAAAGGGCATATGTGCTTGTTGGACAAGTTCACTGGAAGTAACCTTTTTGGTGATCATCGACATGGAAGCATCTTGTTGTCAATCGATGGATTACCTAGTTGTGACTCTATAGATTGATCCTTATTACCTGAAGCACAATCATCACTCATGACTGAATTATTACGTACTCAAGAGACCATATGATTCTTCATCTAGCCATAAGGAGGATCTGGTTCAAATGGTCATAGTCACTAAGTCATGGAGTGAGATGTATGCCAGATATGGGAATACATCCGTCTGTCTATGTAACAGATTTGATTTCCTATGAGATCCAAATTGATATAAGCATAAATCCTTAGTCAAGGTAAATAATAGAGATGAAAAGGGTTTCATCTTCTTAATGCTTATTTTTTACTGGATTGACATAGTTATCAAGTGTGAGGGTATTGACTCTTTCTGTGACCATTTTCTTGACCAGGACATGTAAGGATGTTAGGATCTTACTATATTCTTTGTCACATACTAAATTACGTTCTATTAGATGATGAGCATTTTTGGCGTGCCAATCACCACTATTTGGGGGTCATGATACATTGCTAGATGCCAACCATGGTCTGCATAAGTGATCATTGATGGGGACATCAATGTCATTTGATGTGCTAAGTTGTTAGACACTAAATAGGTTACACACCTAAATAGGTTACACACCTAAATAGGTTACACACCTATACCTATATATGAGAATTGCAATTGGACTATATCAACTACTAAGGATTAGTAGTCATGTTCTATGACTAAGTGTTAGACACTAATGAGCTGTAGGACTATGGGAGGGACTAGGATCCCTCATTAGTTCATTAAGTCTCATTAAACTAAACAAAGGTGTAATAAGAATTATATCTCTTCATTACTTGGCAAGACTAAATAAAGTGTATTAATTAATATGATTATTTAATTCACTTTATTAAAGTTGATTAATTTCATTAATTAATTTGATTAATTTTAATCTTGGTCATGACATAATTAATTGATGAGATCAATTTGTCATGTCATGCTTGGTTAATTAAATGGATGATGTCCATTTAATCATAAAGCATAAAGTATAAAGTATAAATCAAATGCTTTATGTTTTATGTTTTTTGCTTTTATGGAAAAAGCATTTTAAAAGTTGTCTTTTGCTTTATGCCAAATGAGATCTTTTTGGAGGGAAATTTGAAGTGAGAAAGAGAGGTCTTTTTGGATAAAGACTTGACCATCTCATCACTTGATGAAATTATAATTTCGGTCAAGGAAGTGGAAGAAAGTTTCTCCTTCATCCCTCTTGTCTCCTTCTCACTCATTTGAGAAAGGAAGTGTGCTAGCATAGTCCGTTGTTGGCAAAGGTTGTCTACCTCGTTGGTGGTGTGTCTCATTTAGAGGCTCTACCATTTGTGGAGCTCCATCCATATATCATCAAGTGATCTTGAATCGGAGAAACATCGGAGCTTGAAGGCGTTCACGATGACCATTGATAAAAGCGTCGTGAAAGTATAACAATCTATCGAATGTGATGGTTTCTTTATACGCTTATGCTATGATCTGTTGATATCATAGTTCTTATTGTATTGCACTTGCCCTATTATGATTGTAACATAGACTTTGAACCGTTTCTGTTATTGGGAAAGTTTTTGATTTGAATCGAAATTCTCCCAAAAATTTCCTTCACCTTCTCCCGGTCATGCCGATGTGTGAGTTCGCTCCCTACCCATGCACATTTGCTGTAGGTAGCATGTTTGTGCCTCCTCCTTATTGCCTCAAGCGATTCCAATTCCTACTAGCGTGACGAACTTCATGGCGAGATGGGGGATTGAAGATATTGCTCCAAATGCTGTCTAGAGGGGACAACTGAAGATCGCGTTGTTTGGTGACTCTGCTTCAACCACTACAAACTGGACCTGGTGTGTCGACTACTTTGAGAATTCTCCAAAAGTGACCTGGAGGGTGATCGTTCCTTTGACCAAGACTGGTCCTCCGTTAAAACCGTAGACCGGGCCTGCTGCCGGCTGGATCTTTTCCATTGAGATTTGCATTCCCCAGAGAGTTTGCATGAACATCACGTTGACTGAGCTATCGTTATACACCAGTATCAGCTTGACGCGGAAGCTCGAATCCCTGATTTTAGCAGTTATAACAAGTGGGCCTGATAGGGTATAATAAGTAATCTTTCTATATCCCCATCCCTAAAGCTGATTTTTTCTTTCATTGATGTGTTCTGGTCCTTCTTGGTCTGTGTAATGGAATTTATGTTTGCGAACGAGATACATTAGTACATGAAGTATTGAGCAGGGTGCACTCTCGATATGGCTTGTGGGGGGGTTGGTCCTTGCATCACTCTTGTGGGTGTGGATTCAATCGGCGCTGCTCATGTCGCCTCGACACTGCTTCCTCTCTCTTTTCTTTGGGGCACGCTTGAACTGTTGATGGTGAGCCTCGATCACATCGTCACCCGCAATTTGGGCATTGACTCTGTGCACTAGGTCTGCTAGCTGGGGACTGTCTCCCACATCAGGGCGGAGTAGAACTGTACGTTGGATAGGCTAGGGGCGTTACAAGAACCCTTCAGGTCGTAGTCCCCCAAGGAAGACTCCACGCATGAGTTCAGGGTCCACCCCAGGGATCTGACTTGCTTCTGTTGTGAACCAATAGACAAACTCTTTGTGTTTCCCCCTCATTCCGACAGATCCCGGAGAGATGAGATGGATCTTTAACGATCCTGCGATTGGGAATGAATTGATCCAAGAACTACTAGGTTAGCTGAGTGAAGTTTCAGACCATTCCTTTTCTAAGTGAGTGGAACCACGTTCTTGTCGGTCCCTTCAACGTGGCGGGGAAAACCTAGCAGAGCAGCTGGTCAGGCGCGTTGTAGATTCGAAAGATCATGGAAAAGTGGTTCACATGCTTGAGGGAATCTTTGGTCCCATCGTAATACTCGATACTTGGAAGCTTGAATCCTGCTGGAATGGGGTGTGTCAAAAACTCTGGCGCCAACGCTGATCCATTTCTAACGGGGTGGTGGATAAGCGTAGTGTAACGCCCCAAGTTTCCCATAGCCAGCGTAGGATTCTGTGAGCTACCATGCATTGGTAGTAATACTATTGGCGTTAGCGTGGCCATTTTATTTGGCATGGCTCTCGGTGTATTACCACGCAGCGGTAGTGGGTATCGCGTGGCAGTAGCGTCAGTTCGTCGAAACAGCGCGTAAACTCGACGCATCGTCTGCCGCGCAGCGGTAGCAGGACAGTTACGACATGGACGTGTTCGGCCCGTGATTGGAGGTTTTGGGCATAGAGGTTAGGTTTTCATCACACTTTTTCTTGGGATTTCTTCTCCTGACCGGCTGAGGGAGAGAAAGGTGGAGGAGATGCGAACGAAGGAAATCTTGCCATCATTGGAGTTTTGAAGCTCCGATTCGCGAGCCGAGTTTGGATCTACGGAGGCAAAACCGTTGTGGTCATTTCCATCTAGCTAGATTCTCTCTCATGGCGTCAAAACGAACGTCAAGGATAACGATCCTCTTCCTTGGATATGTGAAGTCCATTGTTTTGGCATGTGATGGTAGATGCTCCACAAACTCGTAGAAGTGATTCTCCCGACGGGTTGATCTGTGTATCCATGTTATCTATGCAGTTAGAATCCGGAATCGAAGTATAGAATAGGCATGTTGTGTGAAGCCCATCCGGACAGGTTGGTCTGGTTTGGTGATGGTTGTTTGTGTTCCAGAGAAGACTCCGTGGTGGTACGTAAATTTCGGTGTCGCGGGGTGTGCAGGTGGCTGTAGAGAGAGTATTGGATAATGAATCCAGGAAAACACCCGTTCGGAGGGTAAGAATCGATAGTCTGTCCGCTACCGCGCGGCGGTAGCGGTACCGCCGACGGTAGATCCTAGTGAGCACTGTTTTTGAGGCCAGTCTCGTGGAGACCTGGGGGCCTGAAGGTTGAGTCATGAGCTTAAATTGCTCCGCTTTGGTGGTCGTGGGAGCCAGTCTTGGACATAACGTAGTTATGCATTGTGTGATCGGACAAGGGGAGGTTGACCCGTGGCGTGGCTTGATGGTCTGACAGTTTGAGCAATGGGTTGTGGCTAACTTATACCCGCCCTATGGCGATCGATTTGGAGTGAGTCAGTGGAATGGATCCAACGCAGTGAGCGCCTTGACTTTGTCATAGCATAGGAGGAATTGGGTCTTAGACCTTGGGCCGGAAAGACGAGAAATGCTCAAAGTTATCGTCTTAAGGATGGTAGTGGGGCTTGAATCTCAGCACACCGTTAATGTGCCCTGAGTGCACGGGGCGTATGACCGGCCGTGCTAACGTCTGTGGTGAATGGTGTTTAAATTGTATGTTCTGATTACCTTTTTATATATATGCTAAATGCATATAGGGAAGGAGCACAGCACCCCGAACGAGGGGTGGGGTCATTATAATTTGGTCATCTAATGTTGGTCGTTGCTTTGTTTCTCACCTTTGGGGTGAGAATATTTCATGCAGGTGCAGCTGAACTAAGCGGGAAATAGCGCGCTGAAACCCATGATTGCTAAGCCAGCCCTTGAAGGCAAAAGCGAAATATGTTTACCGTTATTATTTCATGTGTGGTCGGTCTGCGAGCCGATGTATGTAAAACACTTTTATTTGAGGAAAACTTTGTAAGGCCTTAAGGCCATAACTTTTTTGTTTTTCTTTATCATTCCTTCGTGGATTTAGTGGACATTCGTGTTGCTTGGATTCTTAATACAATTTAATTTATCTTCCACTATAATGCATTCAGAGTTAGGATGCGAGTTTGGATTATGCTCTCAATATGTAACTCCGCTAACTGTCCGTAGAATATTGTGTGGGGTCCCGGTCGGACAATCTGTTATATCCTACATGACGGATGGGGGTGTTACATGTAGCGCGGCGGCCGACCTGGCTGTATTCCTCTTCAAAAAGTTCACTTATCTCCTTCCTGGTCATTCCTCTTGTCGGGTTCTCGGGCGCACTCGCCCGCTGGTGCTGATGAAATGGGCCGGTTTCGACGGCCCTTGCCTAGCCGGCGGGGTGTCCTGTACTGGCTTCATGTGAGGACTCAGAGTCCTCTTCCTAATCAACTCTTTGATGACGAACTTATGGTGGCGGCTCACTGACTGAAGCTAGGGGTGTTGCGGGGCCTGAGGCTTTCCATAGTTCCCTAGCATGGCTAACATCTCGGCCTGCTACTCTTCCATTTGGGTCATGTGTCCCGTCGAGAAGGTTATGTGTGTGTTTTCTTCTTCTTCTGTGCGGGGGATGTTGATGAGAGAGTGTGACGGTCCTGGGTCGGAGCGGCCTCTACGGGCCGACCCATGGGTTGTGCGAGTGCTTCATCTCACCATTTTCTCCTGCTTTGCTGAGTCGTGTAATCTCTAGGGAACTCGTTTCCCACAGACGACACCAAACTGTTGATGTCTGCTTAAGGCTCTTGATAGACCGGGCAAGCTGAACCGTCTTAGCCCGCGGAGCAATCGAGCGCGCAAACAGTCAGAAATCTACAAAATATTGAAAGTGAGTCTTTTGACGTGGAAAACCCGTAATCCGGGTGAAAAACCACGTGGTCGATTTGGTGTCGACCTAACTTTCACTAGATAGAGTTTTTGTACAAGGCTTGTAGAAGAATGTGAGGGTGACATGCCGCTACTCGTTACAACTTGAGATAATAGAGAGCGGATGCTCAGAGCGCGATAGGACTCCACACTTTTGCCAATGGTCTTGCTTCTCCGTGCAAAGGGGTGCGTGTGAACTTGAGCGAGTTGGTTGGCATGACTTTTTGATGTCGAGAAGTCCTGCGATTCGCTTTGACGTCACACGGACGGCCGAAGGCTGAGGACAGCCGTTAGAGTTCCTGTGATACTCGAAGTTCTTGGCAGAGTTCAAGGGAAGTTTCAATGGTCAAGTCAGATTTTAGTGGAGATACTGCAAAGAGAGATGGTGAAAGGAAAGAGAAAGAAGAGAGTGAAAGTCCGGAGTTCAAAAAATAATCCAAATGAAGATGGGAAGGAGACTATTTATAAATTTCTAAAAGGGTGGCACAGTAATTTTACCGGATAACTACCAGACAGATGAATAGAAATATCTGGATTTAAGCACGCGGATCGCAAATTTTAGAGAAATGATGATCCGACCCCCGGGCCAAGAAAAGGCCTGCGCGGTGGAGCGGGCGACCCGATGCGCCTGGCGGCCGGACGAGAGCGGCGGCCAAGACCGCGCCCGCATTAACCGCCCAATGTCGGGAAGACAAAGGGGCGGCCGACCCTTGGAGGCCGGTCGAGCCCCCGACCGTCCATGCGCCGGGAGGCCGGCCCTTAGAGGTCGTTTGAATCCCCCGACAACACTCGTCGGGGGCGACCGACCCTAGGAGGCTGGCCGAATCCTACAGTCGCCCGTGCGTCGGGCAGCAATGTGGGTGGTTGGCCCTTGGAGGCCTACCGAATCCCTCGGCCGGCCGCCCCAAGGGTGACCGCCCCTTCACGGCCGGCCGAATCCCCCGACCGCCCGTGCATCAGGCGGCCATGGGGGAGACCCGCCCTTGGGCTAGCCGAATCCCCAGCAGCCCACCCACCGGGCGGCCTAGGTGAGGGCGACCGATCCCAGAAGGCCTGCCAGCCCTCGGCCACCCGGGTGTCCGGCGGCAAAGGGAGGGACAGTCGGCTCTTGGAGGCCGGTCGAGCCCTCGACCGACCGTGCACCAGACAGCCGAGGGAGCGGTCGGCCCTTGGTGGTCGGCTGCCTGATCAACAGGCGGCCAAGGGCGGTTGGTCCTTGGTGGCCGACCGGGCCGCAATAGTCAGACGAGGCTGGCGGGCGACCAAGCGGGGGAGGGGGCGCACCGGATCCCGTGTGGCAGTTTGGATCTTGTGTGTGGTGGTTACTGCGTAGATCGGGTGCGCGAATCTGGTACATGGCGGTTTCGTCTGATAACTCCCCATTTCGTTAGTGGGGGAGCGGGAATCCCTGCTATTTATAGCCTCGAATTCCTATAAATTGGGGTCGGCCCCATCAATTGTGTTTCGTGGATTTAGAGTCATTTATAAATTTCTTTCAAGATCACGTTTTGTGGATTTAAGCTCTGCTTGGGTCAGCTGACGTTGATGATGAAAAAGTTGTTGTGAGAAAATAGTGGTGAGAATAGATTTGTCACAAAATCTTTGATGAGAGACTTGTGTACTATATGAAGAATTTGTTGATGCTAATGATGTAACTGTTATTTAAAAAGATGAAATTATTTGGAATTTATTGTTAATCATCAGAGCATATAAGCAACCCTATAAACTTTGGACGCAGTCAAATTATTGAACCATAAGATAGGGTACTTCGGCTAAACCTAACTGTTATAATTTCAGCTTGAGTATTGGGGTCTGTTTGGGAGAACTTTTTAATTCCTTTTCGTTTTTTGAAAAACGCTACCATACTTAAGAAACTGTTTGGATTGTCTACCGATGGGAAAAGCTACCGACGAAAACTTCATTTTCTCATCTTTTACAAAAGTCACTTGTCACCTACTTTTCAACCTTTTCGAAAAGGAACCGGATTCTCTCCTGTTCGAGCGAACTGGAGGGGATCCAGTTCGCGGCGAGGATCATTTCCCGCATCTGACGGTGGAACACCACTCGCGTGTCCACTCGCGGAGCCCTCTTTGTGGGGCCCGCTTTGTGGGGTCCACTCGCTTGCTACTCCCTCTTTTCCACCGTCAGATGCGGGGGAAATGATCCCGGCCCCGAACTGGATCCCCTCCAGTTCGCTCCAACAGGAGAGGATCTCAGTCCTTTCGAAAAACACTTACTCATCCCAAAAATGCTTATCTCTTTAAAAAATCTCCAACTTGATTTTTTGTCCAAACACGATTTTTTGTCCAGGCGTAATTTTCTTTACCTTGGTGCGTTTTTTTCGCTCGGGCGCGAATTTTTCACCCGGGAGCGAATTTTTCACCCGGGCACGAATTTTTCGCCCGAGCACGAATTTTTCACCTGGGCTGGAATTTTTCTCCCGACGTGGCATTTTTCGCCCGGGCTGGCATTTTTCGCCAAGGCGCTGGGTTTTTCGCCCTGGTGCATTTTTTCGCTCGAGTGCGGGTTTTTTCGCCCGTGCACAGTTTTTTTTCGCCCGGGCGCATTATTTGATCGTGCTGAGTTTTTCGTCTCGGCGTGATTTTTTCGCTCGGGTGCGTTTTTTCGTCTGGCTGCGATTTTTTCACTCGTGCACGAATGTTTTATAAGGGCGCGAATTTTTCGCCCAAACACAAATTTTTCGCCCGGGCCCGACTTTTTCGTCCGGAGACGGGGTTTTTCGCCCGGGTGCGTTTTTTTTCGCCCGAGTGCGTTTTTTAGCCAGTGCACAATTTGTTTCGCCCTGACTCATTTTTTCGCCCGGGCTGACTTTTTCGTCCGGGCGCGATTTTTTTGCCCGGAAGCTATTTTATCGCACCGCCACGATTTTTTCGCCCCGACGATATTTTTCCCCCGGACGCGATTTTTTCTCCCGGGAGCGATATTTTTCATTGGAACTTGTTTTTTTTTGTCTGAGAGCGGTTAATTCGCGCGGGGGCAATTTTTCGCCCGAGCGCTGTTTTTTTGCTTGGGAGCGAATTTTTGGCCCTACAGCTGTTTTTTTTCGCCCGGTCGTGAATTTTTCGACCAGGTGCGAATTTTTTGCCCGTAAGCGATATTTTTTTGCTCGACCGCATTTTTTCATCCGGACGCGATTTTGTCGCCTGAGCGCGCCCGGGGGCGAATTTTTCGGACAGACACAAATTTTTTGCCTTGGCGTGATTTTTTGCCTGGTCACATATTTTTTTCGCCCGGATACTATTTTTTTCGCTCGAAATCATTTTTTCGCTTTCGGGCGAAAATATCAAATCCGTGAGAAAATATCGTGTTCGGGCTAAAAATTCATGCTCGTGCAAAACAATCACGCATGGACGAAAAATTCGTGCCCAACCGAAAAATTTGTTCTCGCCCGAAAAATTCGTGTCCGACTGAAAAATTGGCGCTCAGGCGAAAATATAGCGCCCGCTCGAAAAATTTGCGCCCGTTTGGAAAATATCGCACCCGGGCGAAAAATTCGCGGTCAGGAAAAAAATCACGGTCCAGGGAAAACCGTGTCCGGGCGAAAAATCCCGTCCGGGCGAAAAAAAACCGCGCCCGGGCAAAAAAACCGCGACCGGGCGAAAAAACCGCGCACGGGGAAAAAACTGCGTCCGTGCGTAAAAACAGTGTCAGGGCGAAAAAACAAATCCCTGTCGAAAAAAACGTGCCCGGACGAATAAATGGCACCTTTTCCTCCGACACATTTTTTATCGGGTGCGCATTTTTCGCATGTACGAGCATTTTGCGCATGTACGAGCATTTTCCGCATGAGCGCTCATTTTCCCCCGAACACATATTTTTTATAAAAAAGTTACCGTAACAGAGATTTGTCAAACAGCTTATAAAGTGATTCTCCTTGCTGAAAATATCTGGAAAATGAGTTTATCCAAACAAATCATCTTTTCCAATATACATTTTTCAAAAGCTCATTTTTTACCTTACTCTTCACGTCACTTCTTTTCTTTTCTAAAAAACTCCCTCAAACAGAGCCTTAACAAGATTATCATGGCTCTATTTGGGACAACTTACGAAAATTAATATTTGCTGATATGGATGAAGCTCCATTTAAAATCTTGGGGATGCATTTAACCACTCTTCCCCCATGATTTCTCCTATCATGGAGATTGACTAGTCAACCCACTTCCCATGATCACCTCCACAATAGGAGGATCATGGGGGGTCACCCTTTCAATAATTACTGTCGCCGGTAACCACTAGTTAACCACCAAGTTAGTGGGTAGGGGGCATGTCATCATTAAAATAAATAATATCCTAAACTATGAAATTAATGTTTATGTAGGTGGTTACGATGTGCGAATAACCGTGTAACCACTGTAAACACCTCCTGGAGGCTATAAAAGGAGCTTCATGCCTCCTCACTAAACACCTTTTTGCTCCCTCAGTTTTCCTCTTTCTCAGGTCAGAACTCTGTCGGATCATCGTCTCCCAGCCACCTAGCTTCTAGCCACCTCAGACCGCAATCGAGCCGCCACCAAGTTACCAACGAGCAACGGAGACGCCCAAGTTCCAAACCGCGCAGCTCAAGGAAGAAGACAGTCGCCGCAATCACGCGCTCATAGGCTCCTCCATGCAACAAACACTCTTTCGGCCAGCCTGTTGCCCGACGCGAGTCATAGAATTCTCTCTCACCACAGAATTGTGACGAGAAGCGGCATGTCGCTCTCGATTCCCCAAACGCCCTGTAACCGCAAGCGAACAGTGGATTTTGACCGGCACAGACCCGATCACGTGGTTTTTTTACCTAGTTGATGAGTTTTTCACATTAAAACCTCTTGTGTACATTTGACCCATTTCATTGACTGTGTGCACGCTCAACGATCCCGAGAGCTAAGGCAGTCTAATTTATTCCGCTCCGACCGGTACGCGGAGTCAGTCTGCATCATTTGCATAGAAAGTTTATAAAAGCAATGATTAATAAACAGTAAATTGTTTGTATAGTTTGTCCATAAATACTTATTTAAAGTTTCATTCATTCATAAATGTTCGTTCATTTGGGCACATTTTTTTTCGCCCGGGCGCGGTTTTTCACCCGAGAACGCTTTTTTTTGCACGAGCGCAAATTTTTCACACTGGGGCAATTTTTCCCCTGGCCGCGATTATTTCGCCCGGGCATGAATTTTTCGCTCAGGCGCGAATTTTTGTCCTGAAAGCGGTTTATCGCCCGGGCGCGGTTTTTTTCGCCAGGGCGCGAATTTGTTGCCCGGGCGCGAATTCGTCGCCCGGGCGCGAATTCGTCCCCCGGGCGCGGTTTTTTCGCCCGAGGGCGAATTTTCCGCCCGGACGCGAATTTTCCCCCCGGGCGGGAATTTTTCTCTCGGGTGCGATATTTTCTGCCCGGGCGCGATATTTTTCCCCGAACGCGATATTTTTGCACAGAAGCAAGAAAATGCGTTCTGCCGAAAAAAATTGCGTTCGGCCGAAAAAAATTGCGTTCGGCCAAAAAAATCGAGCACGGGTTAAACTACTGCGCCTAAGCGAAAAAACCGCGCCCGGAGCGAAAAAACGCGCCCTGGTGGAAAAACCACACTCGGGCCGAAAAACCGCGCCCGGGAGGAAAAAATGCGCCCGGGCGAAGGAGCGGAAAAATCGCGCCCAGGCGAAAAACACGCCCCCGGGTGAAAAATCGCTCACTGGCGAAAAAATCACGCCTGGGTAAAAAAAATAACTTGGGGTTTTTTTACGGGATAAGCGCTTATGAGAAGTCATAAGCTGAACTCAAATAACTAATGAAAAATCAGCTTATCATCAATTTTAAAATAAGTGATTTTTTATAAGCTACACAAACAAATCGCTAAAAAATTATGTTTGTGTTTTGAATATAGATTTTTCATCCGTATAAGTTGTTCCAAACAGAACTCATATCTCAAACAAGACCGAATTTATGTGTTGTTTTCTATTCTAGCACATCCTTTGGGGGAAGGAGACTCTTTAGTGGCTTAAAGAATATAATTTTTTGGAAGTTTTTTCTTTTGAAAATAAGACAATTTATTTTTATGTTAAGAGATTTTAATGAAAAGGGTACTTTCAAAAGAATAATTCATTTATCATGGTAGATTTGTTTCCAAAATCAAATTTAACTTTTAATTTCATCTTATTTTAATGGATCAATATTTGAGTGCTTGCCTTAACTACATTTTATCTAATTTGACGAATTTGTTTATTAAAGGACTTAATGGATGATCATCCCAATAATCAGAGACAACAGACGCGTGCAATGTACACAATAAAAATAATTAAGTACATAAGAAAAATAACATAACATGCGATAAATAAACATGCTTTAAAATAAAGATACGTGATACATGTTTGAATAAATAAATAATGCAGCGATATGTCGCAGATTGCATCAGTTCTATTCCCGACAGAGGGGAGAAGATCATTGTTAAGGATGATGTTTGTTGCAAAAAAAAAACTAGAACAATGAAGAACGAAACATAAATCAAGAAATCACAGGCGACACAGATTTATGTGATTCACCCCAAAATTGGCTACGTCCACGGGCAGTAGCAGTCGGATTTTCTCTATTTAGAACATAGACGGTTAGAGTGGGTGAGAGAATTTCAGAATATAGTATACATACACAATACAAAATCTTAATGCCCTAAACCCCAGAATAACTGCTTCAAAACTTTCTTTGAATTGCCGCATTGAATACAGAACGACCATGAGTTTATATACTATTCCGTACAGATTTACGAGCACTTGGCATGCGGCTATGTGCCCCAAACATCACATCTTTTCAACAACAGACATATAACAACCGTCATTGAACAGTCAGAATTGCACTCATGTATGCCTTGGGTATTGTGCCCTGAAATGTCGTGTCTTTGTGTTCTAGATGCATCCCCTGACTTTGAAACGATTACAACCGCGCTTCTGTGATGCTGAGCCGATTCTACTTTCCGAAAATTGGCAAAAACGACTTATTTAAAAACACTATTCGAAAACCGGATCAAACAAACACCTTAAAAATCATGTTTGTGGTTCCAATATATCTAGGAGTGTGCATAAGTAACCGAAGAACCGAAAACCCAATCGAAATCGAAATGAACCGGGAGGTTCTGTTCGATTCTCAAAGTGTTCGGTTCAGGTACAGTTCTAAGAAAATAGAACCGATGGTTCGGTTCGATTCTCGGGTACTTGAGTGCCGATCCGAACCGACCTATTGATATAAAATATTATTTGACAGGCTTAATAGGTAAATACATCATATTGTGGACACAACAAAATATTGTGACCAATCATATTGTGGAAACAAATATTTGTGACCAATCATCATGCCTGATCTAAATCTTTCCTTGAATGGAAAATATGAGAATGAGACATTCTGAATGTCTCATTCTTCTCATCCTAGGAGGTTTTTGTAATTTTTGAAGATAGAGAAGTACAACCTATATAAGGAGGTCCCACTAAATAACCCTTAAATTTTTGAGAGAATTTTATGTGTACTTGACGCATCATGAGCATGGTGCTCCGACCTATTCTTGGAAAAATGGAGTTGTAATGTAAGTTACAATTATAATTGACTGTATTTTTACACTTATTTTTGGCACAAAAAACAGTTGTAAAATAGTTTTAAAACACATTCACGTTTACAGTTATTTTAACATATTTTTATCTTAAAAATATACACAAATGATTAAAATGATTGCAAAAAATATATAGATTAATCTTTCTTTAATTATTTCTTTAAAAAATTAAAAAATTAAAAAATTAAAAAATTATCAAATAAATTCACCTTTTTTAAAAAAATTATCATCAATACACCATGTTTCATATACTTGGACAGAACCTAAAAGTACTTGCTTCCTTCCAACGATCTCAATGAACTTGCTCCCGACCAAAAGTCATCCCACCCTCTTCTGATGAAAAAACCATGCTCGAATCTGAGAGACTGCAGAAGCAAGTCCAACCAATGTCAAGTGGCCAAGAGGATTCAACCCTCATGTCTTCATCAAATTGAAGAACTTGATGACTACGACTGAATCACCAAATTGCTCGTAAGCAGCTATTATAGAATTCCATGTCACAATCAGACCGTTTGACGCACATTTCAAAATCAATGACGCATGTTATTCTATGAGCATGCACGGGAATGTCCATTATGATGTCGTTTAAGGAGGTGCGTGCAGGAGCAGAAAGAACGATCAATATTGACACATTATCCACACAAGTCTCCTATTTCACCATCTGGCTAAAGAGCCTCGACCGGCTTACGGGCAAAGCCCGGATATCATGGCATTCCAGCAACCTGAATCTCTATGCGGCATTTCTGCAAACACCTTATCATGACATTCCAGACCTCAAATACCAGCTGATCACAGATGGCACGACGAATAAATCAGTCATGAAGCCTAGCCTTTCTATCAAAGAATGCATTATTTCAAACTCTTTTAGCATTCCATGAGCGATGAGATCGACTGGAAATCACCGTCGAAGCGGGCCGGTGGGAGCGGTGGCCAAGATAGGACCAGACGGCGAGGTGCGATCTAGGAGGTGAGAACGCGCGGGGCAAAAGGGCCGAAGACGAAGAATTACTTAGGTTTAAGGGTTGGGCTGCTAATAGGCCAAAAACAACTTTAGTATCCAAATTCAATCCGCCTTTAACAGCCTCCAAAAATTTGAGTGATTACTAATGCAAATCAATTATGACTACGTGTAAATCATAGTTATAAGCAAACTAACAAATTTTAAGTGCAAATTGACTTCTTAGGTGCAGACCATTCAAAAAAAAGAATTTACTCACCCAAGTACTAGAATCAAGAAACTATGGTATAATTCCACATAGAACAAAAGCCCTAAATACTCTCTGCCAAAAGCCAATCACATAGAACAAGCCCAGTGAAACAAAAAGTGGAGGTAATAACTGGAAGGAAGATAATTAGCATGTCAAAAGAAATCAATATTGGAAATAAAGAGGGGTCTTTTCTTCATTTATAACGTTTCCACTGAAAGAAAACAAGCCTGGCTTTGGCGTCTCCTCTATGTAGGTCGGGAAGAAGATTCAAACCTAGACTAGGGCACAAGAGAAAATTTGTAGGTTTCCTTTTCCGGATTCGCTACTGGTTTCCTTTTCCAGTAAACTGTCGTTAGGGATTCACCCGCGAATGGGACTCACAAGATGGAGATCGGCACGAAATATCTAGGGTTTCACCGAGGAGAGGCATTCGGGAGGTGGAGATGGGCTAAGATTCACTGGCAAGAGGCTCGAGGTGCAGGGAGGCTAGGGCACGGGCAAAGCAAGAAAGGCGAACAGGAGTCCTGCGTGGTCTGCACAGTTATTTCTTAAGAAAGGAGATAAAAAAGGGTTTATTTTTTTGACCGCCTGCACAGAGCCATATACGGACTGCACATAAGACCACTCAAAAATTATTCAAGTCATTGCCTCGCATGAATCTCCTGCATCACACTTCATTTTCCATCATAAACGGAAAACAATCAATTTTTTAAAATACAAAGAGAATAAAAACCGCCTTGAAAAAATAGACCATTTTTCTACCCTAAACAATAAAAAATCGAACTTTTTTTAACTTCATCTAAGATCGTATAAGAAATTAAAAGAAACAACAAATCAGTCATTAGGAAAAAAAATTATCATTTCCAGGTTTAAAATTCAGCCACCAACAAAAAAATTTCTCCCAGGCATTTCCAGCTTGTTTAGAGTAATTATAAGTGCAAATCATTTTTGACTATGTGCAAACCAATAAAATTTAAGTGCAGATCAACATTTTAGATGCAAGCCACAACTTCTCTCTTCTCTTAACAAGGAAATAGATTTGGAAGGTTCAGTCATGGGAGAAAGAAGAAATGGCAGTGAGTAGAGTATCGCAAAGCCAACACACTCTCTCATACGCACAATTATATTCGACGGCAGACATTATGAAAACATTATGAAGAAAGAAGAGCTCTCGTTAATGGTGGTTCCTATCAAACAAGAATAGATGAATCAAATATTACGTTTAAATGGGACAATTTAAGGCTCCGCTTGGGGGGACTTATTTTCACCGGTCAAGCGGTTACGACCGCTTGAACCGGACACTGATTATAATTATATTCGATTAGGGTCTGGTTCATGCGGTCGTAACTGCTTGGCCGGTGAAAATAAGTCCCCCCAAACGGAGCCTAAATATGAGTTTCTATGCAATCTAAGGTTATCGAGGGTAAATATGGATTTGACAAACTAGTTTTCTTTTATTGGTGGCGGTCATAACCGTTGTCGTGCCAAATATACATTTTATGCGAGAAACGATTGCAACAGAGAACCTGAGGATGCCTGCCTTAAATAGACGATTTTAAAGATGTGAAAGCATCCTAAGATTGCGAGATGTTTTTTTAAACAATAACACTGAATCAAACAAGCAGTACTTTTTGCTAATAAAACCAACATTTAATATTCACCAAGACTGGAAGCAAAAGGAAAAAAACTCACCTTGCAGCCACTGTGGATGCACTCATTCGCCTTGACAGGTCCAAATTATGTCTTTAAGGGCAGGCCTGAAATCTTCCTTCCAAAGTTTTTCGAACTCGGTAGTATCTCCCCGGGCCATCTTCACCTCCACCATGTGAAATGAGGGTGTGATCTCAAATATCTCAGCATCAATGCCCAAAACACGCCCCTTCCTTCCCTTGTCTCTCTCCATTTTCATGATTCCTCCCTCCATCTTCTGCACTTTAAACCGCAGGCTCCCGCCGACTTCCCCGATCTTCGAGATAATGGCCTCTGCGGGCTGCAGAGAAGTAAATCGCGCTTCCTTTCGGTGGTCAGGGTCCACGAATAAGCCCGAGAGATCAAATCCAGCCGAGAGAGAGATGATGTCGAATGCATTCATGCTCGTCGCCTTCATATTGTCTTGATTTTGCTCCGCCTGACAATTAGAGCTGAGATCCGCAGAAATCAGTTCTTTCGCCTCGTTTAAACCCTTTTTAACCCACGGGTGCGCCATGATTTTGGCAATTGATATCCTGGTCGATGGATTTGGGTCCAAGATCTTCCCCAGTAACTTCCTCGCATCCGAAGGAAACCAACTCGGGCATCTGAATTCCGCTTTCTCGATCTTCCTGTACATCTCCATCAAATTTGAGTCACGGAAAGGCAAATAACCGGCCAATAGCACGTAGAGAATGACCCCGCAAGACCAGATGTCGGCCTTCGCACCATCGTAACCATTCCTACTAATCACCTCGGGAGCCACATAAGCCGGTGTTCCGCAAGTGGTATGAAGTAAACCATCCTGCCTCTTAGACTCGGCGAGAGCGCTCAAACCGAAATCCGAGACCTTTAGATCTCCGCTTTCATCGAGGAGGAGGTTCTCGGGTTTCAGATCACGGTGATAAACGCCTCTGCTGTGGCAGAATTCGACGGCGGCAATTAGCTGTAGAAAATATTTTCTAGCAACATCTTCGGCAAGCCTGCCTTTTGCGATCCGGTCAAAAAGTTCACCACCTTTAATGTACTCCATCACAAAATAAATCTTCGTCTTCGTAGCCATGACTTCGTAAAGCTGCACTATATTTGGATGTTGCACTAATCTCATCACGGAGATCTCCCGCTTGATCTGGTCCATGAGCCCAACCTTCAGAACCTTCTCTTTGTCGATCATTTTAATAGCGACACTTTGAGAAGTACTAATACTCCTCGCATAGTAAACTTTCGCGAAAGTTCCTTGACCGAGTAATCGACCGAGCTCGTACTTCTGCAATAAGCACCCTTTGTTCTCCATGTCAAGCAGCTAAATGAAGTGCTGTTCTCTTAAGAACTCGAGATTTCAACCATCTTCGACAATGTCATGATCTAACACGACAAAGTCTATTATGCTCTGTGACACATCACGTGTGAATTCAAAGAACGCAATATGGTTCAAAGCATGCTGTCCATTTTCGTCAAACAGCAGAGCCAGCAAAGATAGAGCGCTCTCGTTACTTTTAAGCAAGGATTTCCCGGAATGCAAACACATCTTTCAGCATTCCCGGGTATTTTGTCTTCCGTTAGTTGTCCAATCGAGATGTCCAATCGATGAACCCCTGTATGAAATGTTCATCAAAATAGAGGGAAAATGAGAGATGGTTAAGTTCTCTAGAAGACAAAACCACGCGCAAATTATTTTATCTGAAGCAGTAGCTATTTGTTACGAAGAAAGGCACAACACTTCATGAACATATAGTGACACGGAGTTATCCGCTGGACGGCCGTATCCAAAGAGGAGGTATGCTGGGCAGGCCTGGGCGCAACTACAACATTTATTAGGAATAAAACTATGTATTTTTGATTCATGTTGGTTTGAGCTGTTGTGACGCAGGATGGCCCGATGTGAAAGTGACGATGTCGACACGCTAATGCAATCCTACGTGCATACGTGAAATGACTGTGCCGACAAGCTAAGGCAAAACTAAGTGGTGTGCGGAATGAAGGTAAACAAGCTCAATCAAATGATACAGGCATGTTTTCAATTAATTATCCGCAATGAAATTATAGCAACGATGATTATACACGGCAAACACATCAACACAGTGTGCACAATAATTTTCGAGTAAATAAGCAATTCATGTTCGTTTTCACAATTGGTGCTTTCCAATAGAACTTGCACAAATGAAATAAAGGATTTAAAAGAAAACACAAACAACTACACAAAGAGTCAAACTACCCAAAGAAGAATATGAAATGTTCTCGCAATATTCAATACCAAAAATAAACACAGTACAATAAATTACTACTCACAAGCATGCAGAACCCGAAAATGGGGACAGGCGCGGCTCCACGAGATGAATGCGGCTGTTGTAATAATAAATAATTTTAGAACTAACCGGAGGTATGAGTAGAGATGTTGTTACATTGGGTCTTCATGAATGGAGAAGAGAGAACTGCTGGACTGAAACTGGTAGCAGGGGGAATGCAGTGAAGGCTTGGCTTGGCTGGAAATTATGGGAGGAGCCAATTAGGGCTGCTGGTGGTTCCGCGATTGAACAAGGGAAGGGAGGAAGAAGAACAATAACTGGAGGAAGGAAAACATAGACGAGGAAGGTGTGTGGCTCCTGTCGAGGGAGAGAACAGTAGAAATGGCGGCTTACGGCTGAGGGGGACTCCACGACTGGGAAGAAGAGCGGTACGGGAAAGAGAAATTGTGTGGTTTGTTGGAGATGGACGCCCATGGGTTGTAGGAGGTTAGGTATGGACCTGGGGTTCCTCGATCAGCCAGGAGGAAGGGGTTAGGTTTGTCCCTTACAACGCTGAAAATGGGGATGAACAGGAGGAGGCTGGGCGCAGTTGATCGTGGCTGTGGAGGGAGGCGACGTGAGGAATCGATTGACTGGAGTGCTGGAAGATGCGGTTGGGCGTCGTTCTTCCGTCGAGTTTGAGGATTCTGAACAAAGGAGCAGGCGGTTTTCTCCTTCCGATAGAGGGATCGTGGGTTAGGCAACAGAAACAGAGAACGGGAAATGGAATAAGTAAAAAAATAACTGAAAATAAACTAAGGCTTCACATCCTGGGTTCGCAGCACCGCACCACGAATTGATTGACGGAATTCTGGAATCTCTCACAAAACTCAGCAATAACTGAAAATCTGAACATCCGTTCATATTTATAACGAGAGTGATGCAGGGCCACGAGTCCACCTGTCTGCCACCCTGGAGTCCACCAGGGGCCCACCTTTGAGTCCACCGAGAGGGTTTATCAGGCCCGCGGGCCGTACACCCCAACCCATCCCCGACCCCACAACGGAGCCGATAGCTTGTTGAGGCCAGGGCTCGACCCCCCCGACCTCCTTGATAAAGAGTTCTTCTGCGAACTCCCATCACCAACTGATCCGCGTGATGGGAGTTCGCAGAAGAACTCTTTATCAAGGAGGTCGGGGGGTCGAGCCCTGGCCTCAACAAGCTATCGGCTCCGTTGTGGGGCCGGGGATGGGTTGGGTTGTGCGGCCCGCGGGCCTGATAAACCCCCTTGGTGGACTAGAAGGTGGGCCCCTGGTGGACTCCATGGTGGCAGGCAGGTGGACTCCTGGCCCTGCATCATAAAAGTGCAGGTGGACTCCAAGGTGGGCCCCTGGTGCACTTTTATAATGCAGGGCCAGGAGTCCACCTGCCTGCCACCCTGGAGTCCACCAGGGGCCCACCTTGAAGTTCACCACGGGGGTTTATCAGGCCCGCGGGCCGCACACCCCAACCCATCCCTGGCCCCACAACGGAGCCGATAGGTTGTTGAGGCCAGGGCTCGACCCCCCCAACCTTCCTTGATAAAGAGTTCTTCTGCGAACTCCCATCACCAACTGATCCGCGGAAGAACTCTTTATCAAGGAGGTCGGGGGATCGAGCTCTGGCCTCAACAACCTATCGGCTCCGTTGTGGGGGCGGGGATGGGTTGGGGTGTACGGCCCGCGGGCCTGATAAACCCCCGTGGTGGACTCGAAGGTGGGCCCCTGGTGGACTCCAGGATGGCAGGCAGGTGGACTACTGGCCCTGCATCAGAGAGGAGGCGGTGGAGCACCCGGCGTGAACAGCTATGGTGGTTTGTTATGCCTGGTGTCCTAAAACACCAATACACGGTAAATAAAATAAAATATATATAAAATGAAAAGCGATGCTTCAGACGCACTCGCGGTCTCGGATCGCCGATTCAATCAACGCATCTCCACCAAGTATGCAAAAATGGGTCCTGCCGAGTGGTGGCCCAATCTCCATCAAACACACAAACATGTGGCCGATCCCCAACAATCCCCCCCCCCCCGACTTAAAAAAATTCATCTTCGAGGAATGAAGATGGAGTTGTAGTTGAAGAACAAGGGTAAGTTGTCGAGCTCCGTTACCGGTATCCCAAGTATCAACAAAGGTGGAGTGTCCACTCTCGTGCACCATGTGACAGTAAAAGGACCGTCTGTAGTGGTGGTGCACTCGTCCATCACAATATTACTAATGCTCTCAACTCTCACCTCTCTTGCTGGTGGATCCAGAAAACCCGGTAGAATCATAGGAGGAGCGGGCAAGTTCGTGAGTGCTCGTCCAAGGTGAATAGGGGAAGTGTCAAGCTGTAATTAGGAGGGTGTCAAAAGAAGCTCAAGGTATGGGTCACTATGCTCGAGAGGCTCAATGTAATGTGTAAAATCTTTCGTTTTAAATGCAGGATGAATACCCCATCTCTGCAGGAAAATCTATCTCGCAGCCCTTTGTCCCAACTTTCTTTATATTTCTATAAGGATTTATTCGCTTAAGTTGAAGTTTAGTAGCGACTCCATTTGAGAGCCCCTCCTTGCAAAGTCTGGCCATGACATGCTCGCACACCCGAAAATGTTGCTCACGTCTCTACATATCTGCTCATACCTTATTTAAGTCACAACTGCTAGTAGTTTTTCTTTCGGAGTAATTCATGATTTTCATGCAAATGATCAAAACATATAACATGTGTGAATCATGCGACACGAATGAACCAAGTACTAGATGTAAATGAACAGACAACAAACGTAAAAGATGAACTACGAACATGACTAACTCAGTAAACCGAAGATTTTAGGTACTATATGGAACTCCTAAAATGGATATATGATCGGGAGGCTCAGAGGGTTGATCATAGATGAATTCATCACGGGCACAATGAACACTACAATGAACATTTGAGAGATTAGTAATAAGATGTGTCAATATAGTGTGTGAACTGTCTCTGCAAATGTGGGTGGTAGGATATAAAATCAACAAGTTAGTGAGCGCACACTCAAACTCAATTATTAGCGGGTTCACAGAGAGGGGTATAATAATATTTGTCGCAAATGCGACGAGTACTAATGTAGGTTCCAAAAGTATAGGGCATACTCTCATACAAATGATGATGCAAATGAAGCGCATCAAATGTGGCATGCTCACAAAGGGAATGCAACGTATTAGGGGGCATACCGGGAGGTATATATGAAAAATCATCGTGAATTCGACAACCACCTATGTGAAATCCATATGCACCGACAATAGGACGCGACTCTAGAGTGAGGTGGGTGCCCATCACAAGAAAGAATTCATCTAGAGTGTGAGTGACCAGATGGCTACAATCAAGCCCCACTATATGGATGTTACACTCAAAATCCTCTCTCTGGAGCACTATTGATATCAAGAACGATAATAGCACAGATGTCAACATCTCAATACTCATAAGTGTTCCACTCAAGGTTTTAAGAACCGGGCCGGGTTCAAGGTCAAATCGGTTGGACCGGTCGGACCGGGGTTGAACCATGATGTTAGATAATAGCATATTATATAATATTAGTTATAAATTTATAACATATTACATATCATATAAATATCAAATTTAGCTCAAATATCACTAAATAATATAATTATAATATATATAAAATGAAAATCACCAAAAATCTAATAATATTAAAAAAATTGAAAATTTATATTTTTATTTAACCTAAATAATAATATTGTAACTAAGTTTTAATTAATTAATAACAATATTTATTTTTATACTTAATTTAATAATATATATTTATATTTATATTCTAAGTCTATATTTTTTTATAAAAATATGTTATTATTACATATAAATAAAATAGTTTCATTTTCAACAACAAGAAATAGTTGGAGTCGTCATGACCACTTCATTAATAGGATATGTCCTTGGTTCGAATCCTTGCAGTGCGCTTTCATTTTTATAAAAAAAATTCCGAAAGCTCGTGGTTGGCCCGCCCGGTTGCCAAATATCCGGCCCAATTTTCGGTTAACCAGTCCAACCGTCTGGTTAACTGGTTGATGTCCGGTTCTTGTCTGAAGCGATTTAAACGACCAGACCGAACCGCCCGGTGAACCAGTCGGCGGTCCGACCGGCCGGTCCGGTCCGGTTTTTAAAACTTGGGTGCCACTCACATGAATCTCATCCTCACAAGGACAAGGTGGCTCATCTGGAGGTTCAACAGGGGGTCGTCAACGAACCTGTCAATAGAGTGATGGTCCTCTAGAAGCAAACCAACATTAGATGTCGTGCCCCAGAAAGGGGCGAGGTGGCTACCACGAGATCACTACTTGGATCTCGGCTCCAGATAATGATGTGGCTCAGTGCGCCATCTGGTGAAGTGTGGGAAAAGCCTACACTCAATAGTGAGCTAATAGGTATGGTGTCGGGGGCAGGCTCTCTAAGTAAAGCGGTCTCTCGTGGTGGATGACTCCTAAAACGCACATCTTGTGTTGGGAGGGCAGCCCATTCTTCCTCAAATAGAATATTAGGTGGAGTGTGTGAGGATTCCCTACTTTGGGAAGTGGAGTGCTCTTGTCAGACCCTCAATGGCACCAACGCAGGTACAAAGGTCATCAAATTGTGCATCCAATTGATCAAGCATCTTAAGAACCTCATTGCTGAAATTCGGCCTCCATCATGTCCGTTAACGGAACACTGGAAAAATCACTGTGTGATGTAATCTTGATGAAAGTGACCTTTATAAGATTTTTGAGGGTCATCGAGATAGTCGTACATAACATAATCATGTCGTGTTCATGGGTGGACGTGAGCCCTACGAATGTGTGGTGGTGTCCGTGCATATACAGACTCAGGTTCCTCATATAGAGAAGATGTGTAGCGAAGATGACTTGAGCGATACTGAACTCTATCATCATAAAGTCGTGTTGAAAGATCAATAGGATCCACTCAAGTGCGGGGATAAGTACGACGATAATCGTCATAATAATGTGAAGACCTCTCTGACGACACTCTATGGGATTGAACCTAAATGGATGTGGTTCCTCAAACTGAGGATCAGTGTAGTGACAGCGACTTTAATAAGACATTGGGTGCATAACATGTAGTCCTGCGTATCTTAAAGTAAACCCTAACCCAGGGCTCTGATACCAAACTGACGCAGAACGGCTCAATGTGAAAGTGACGGTGTCGACATGCTAATGCAATCTTACGTGCATACGTGAAATGACTAAGCCGACAAGCCTAAGCAAAGATAAGTGGATGTGTGGAATGAATGCAAACAAGCCCAATCAAATGATACGGACATGTTTTCAATTAATTATCCGAAATCAAAGTATAGCAACGATGATTATACGAGGCTAGCAAATCAACACAGTGTGCACAAAAATTTTCCAGTAAATAAGCAATTTATGTTCGTTTTCACAATTGGTGATTTCCACTAGAACTTGCACAAATGAAATAAAGGATTTAAAAGAAAACACAAACAACTATTTAACGAGTCAAACTACCAAAACAAGAATATGAAGTGTTCTCGCAATACTCGATACCAAAAATAAACACAGTACCATAAATTAATACTCACAAGCATGCAAAACACGGAAATGAGGATAGGCACGGCTCCACGAGATGAATGAAGTTGTAATAATAAATAATTTCAGAACTAGCAGGAGGTATGAGTAGAGGTGTTGTTGGATTGGGACTTCATGAATGGAGGGGGAGAACTACTGGGCTGAAACTAGTGGCAGAGGGAAGGCAGGGAAGGCTTGGCTTGGCTTGGCTGGAAATTATGTGAGGAGCCAATTAGGACTGTTGGTGGTTCCACGACTGAACAAGGGAAGGGAGGAAGATGAACAGTAACTGGAGGAAGGAAAACAGTAGACGAGGAAGGTGTGTGGCTTCTGTCGAGGGAGAGAACAATAGAAATGGCGGCTTGCAGCTGATGGGGATTCCACAACTGGGAAGAATTATGGGAAAGAGAAATCGTGGGGTTTGCTGGAGATGGATGCCCGTGGGTTGTAGGAGGAGATTAGGTCTGGACTTGGTGTTCCTCGATCACCCAGGAGGAAGGGAAAACAACCATTAATGGCGGTAGGTTAGCATCCAGGGAGTTTGTCCCTTCCGCCGCTGAGAACAGGGATAAACAGGAGGCTGGGCACAGTCGATCGTGGCTGTGGAAGGAGGCGACGTGAGGAACCAACCGACTGGAGTGCTGGAAGATGCGGTTGGGCGTTGTTCTTCCATCAAGTTTGCGGATTCTGAACAGAGGAGCAGGCGGTTCTCCTTCCGATAGAGGGATCGTGGGTTAGACAACGAAAATAGAGAACGGGAAATAGAATAAGTACAAAAATAACTGAAAATAAATCAAGGCTTCGCACCCCAGGTTCGCGGAGTCGCACCACGAATTGATTGTCGGAATTCTGGAATCTCTCACAAAACTCAGCAATGACTGAAAATCTGAACATCCGCCCCTATTTATAACGAGATGGGGCAGTTGGGCACCCGGCGTGAACGGCTACGATCGTCTATTATGTATGGTGTCCTAAAACAATAAATACACACTAAAAAATAAAATAAAATACATATAAAATGAAGGGTGATGCTCCGGACGTGCTCGCGGTCTCGGATCGCCAATTCGATCAAGCCATCTCCACCAAATATGTAGAAACGAATCCCGTCGAGTGGTGGCCCGATTTCCATCGAACACGAACAAGCAGTCGATCCCCATCGCATTGTCTTGATATTTGGTTTAGTTTGTGTCATTGTATCTATACCTAGTATTGGAATCCTCTTAAGATAGAGTACACAGTCGCGAGAGGGCGAAGTCGTGGAGAGACCTCTTGGCACTTCCTTAACCAGACTTCCCAATGGTAGAGGGAGAGAAAGGATCCTTTCGTCGGTGAGGAGCTGAGGTTAATCTATGCGCAACAACCGTAAGGAGGCGAGGCTACCGGTACCCCCCTTGCTCATTTACGTAGTGAGTGGGGGAAGTTTCAAAATATTACAAAAATGTCTCTCACCAAGGCTACATAATATAGGAGTAAAACTGCGATATCCTAGAAATTATAAGAATATATGTGAGAAATAAAGATACAAATGCTCGTGGTCACACGTCATCACCACCTCCATGGACCCGTAATATCGCATTCCCCTCGCCAATGAAATTTAGTACTTTGTGTTCTGTCGTCCATAAACCCTGTTTACTTAACGTGGTCGGGGCCGTCCACTGGATTCCTGCAAAGGGATCGTCTAAAATGCATATTGCAGAAGTATTTGAAAACCTTCTAATTCAGATTAGGCTTCTCCCTCACAAGTTGGACGTATCACAACTCTATTGAGCCCAAAAGGTGAAACAAGAATTCTATGCAATACTCCAAAGGCGTGTGCTTATTGGCAAAGAATTGCTCAAAGCATGTGAGCCCAGATGGTCACTCTTTTCGTCAAAGAGAGGGAAATCCAGTTTCACATAGGGTGGCATGCTGCCTCTTGCAAATAAATTTTCGCGAGGTTTGGAGTGCACTGTGTAATGTATACCGCCATGAATTGAGCTAATAGATGATCATTGGTACCCAGGCTAGGGTTGCAAATGCATGCCATTGATGTGGGCCTCCGGGGCCTCGAATACGACATTAGCAACTTGTTGTTGAGTGTCTGGGTGGCTTGGTCAGCTATCATTACCTGAGCAAGGGTAAGACTGTCCTCGTTCATGCCGCTCGACTATTTAGGGTTCTGCCCTGAGGTTGCAAGAGGTCGACGGTTGTGAAGCCTGATTCGAAGAGTTGAGCACTCTGTCGGCAGGGAGAGCGGGGGAGCATTTCTAGAGAGGTTGGGGAGCTCGTCGAAGGTACATATGGGTTGGTTGACCTGCCGGGAGAGTGTTTTTGGCGATGTAAGGCAGACAAGAGGGTGTCAGGATCGCGCAGAAAGGCGTAGTCAAGCAAAAACCAAATCTAGCATTGGAATTCATGGGAGAGGGCTATTAGTGCATCTACAGCCGTCGACATACTCGGCCAGAAGTCAAGTGCGGTTTCATGCAACCTAGAAATTGCAGGCAAGTTTTGGACGACATGGATCGTAAAATAGGACAAGGGCGGGCTACTCTCGCTTGATTGGAATATGATTCTTGGATTTTGATTGGGAGGTAGCGATCGGGAAAGGAAATCAGTTTTGATACCTAGTTGTGGGCTCTTGCTTGAGGCTGGGTGCATGATCGCAAGAGAAAGAAGTGGAGTGGATCCTCAAATGGTGGAGGAAGGGAGTGAAAGGATACTTATGGAGAGGAGTCGAGCTTAACCCATGCGCGACAACCAGCTAGTGTAGGAGAAGAAGATGAGTAGAAAGAGAGTATACAAATTAGATTTTTGCATGTTCTTCATTACCATTTCTCACTTTAGTAGTGAGAAAGAAAGGTTCCAAAATACTACAAAAATGTCCCTCAACCAGGCAACATATATGTGAGTAAAAATGTGATTGAACAAAAATTATAAAAATATTGTGCCAAAAATAAAGATGCAAACATCCATGGCTACATGTTGCGACCCCGATGTGGACCCATAACAATACCTAGGATTGGTTTGGTCCAAGCCATGCATAAGAAAATCTGAGGTTTATTCTCCAAGTGGTTTAAGGGTTCCCACTCCTGATCAAAGAGTGAAGTGATGTGCCAAAGAACCTGGCTTTAATTGTGTCGAACGGCTTCGGCGCAAAAAAATTATTTTGGTTGGGTTGATGACGAGGAAGAAAATGAAGAATTGGAGGTGGTTGAGCCAGATATTTCCTTACCATTACTGGGATACGGACCCGCAGTGGTGGTCAACCATTCCATCTTAGTGTTGGTCAACCCAGTTACCGCACAACTTTATCAGGGAATTTATGGGCGTGGCCTTGGGGTTGAAGGCACCCCAAAAGAAGGGATTAAAGCAGTAGTGGCAAATGGAAAACTATTGGCAAGCCCCAATAAATGTGAGACCATCCAGTTACAGGACGATGGTGATCTATTTCACAAGGATTTATATGCCACCCACTTGGAAGGATTTGATGTGAACCTTGGAGTTTCTTGGTTTCACACTGGACCTGATATGGAATCTGACAGAACTGATGTTTGAGCAGAATTCTAAAATAGTTGGCATGGAAAAAAGGCCAGAAAAACTTCGGTGCATAACATAGATTTTGCGGCATGAGTTCGTGTAGAAGACGTAGATCGAGTACTCCAACCTGTTTGAAAAAACCACTTGGATTGCCCCCTCATTTGCAGGACCACCGCATCTTCCTTCTTCTGGATATAGCATCGGCAACAGTCCAACCATACACGAATTCATTCATTTAGAAGGACGAGATTGACTGCCGGTGCAGGGAGATGTTACAGTAGGGGATCAACCGTTCCAGATAATCACCATTCTCCTCCCTAATCCTCACAGTGAAGAAGTATGATGAGTCATTGTGTCTTTGTGTGGATTATAGAGAGTTGATGCAAAGATTATCAAGGACGAATTTAAAGTGCAGTGTTGGTTGAACTCTTAGATGATTTACGGGGCGTCAAATATTTTCAAAGTTGGATTTGCAATTGGGATACCACCTGCATCATGGTGATGTGGAGAAGACAATCTTCCGAACCCATTATCGGACATTTCAATTTTTGGGTTATGCCCCTCGAATTAGCTAAAACTCCATCCACATTTCATTCACTCATGGATGAGGGTACTCCAACCCTTCGCAAATTTATATTACTACTTTTCTACACATTTTAATTTACAGTATTGTTGAAATCTGTGACCTAGAACAATCAAGGGATTAATATCATTGTCAATGTAATATAAAACTAAAGAGTCACACGTTAAGAACGTACTAAAAAGAAAGATTGGTCGGTTTGATTTAATATAAGCCAAACATTAATTTAACTCAAGACCCAAAATGTATTAATGAATAAAAATAAATTCATAATTAATTATTATCGCAATTATTAATTCAGTTTTTACATCGAAGAGGCGTCATTTAGTTCTAGAACCAAATGAGTGAATTTTGTATGTGCGTTGACCACTCTCACGTACTGCTGCAAATCTTGATGGAGATGATACGGCAGTGTACCGAACAAATAATAAAGTGAATGTGTAGGGTTGTCGATTCCTCTGGAGCACGGGTGAAGATACACAACTCCGACGTCTAACGGTAGATAAGCTAAACCATTACTTGGGTTTTGAAAACCTTTCTTTCTAACCGCTCATCAAATGAGAACTCTCCAAAACACATAAGAGAGCATTCATCCAAATGCACTATATATGAGTAAAAACCCACTCAAACATAAATAGCATTAGGTGATTTTTACTTCTAAAAAAAGTTAAAGTTTCCATAGGGTTTAGGGTGAAGGAGATACTAGAAAATATGGAGGGTACAAAAAACTTCTCGGATGTCGGAAAAAGAGTCGCGGGTCGTCAAGCCGGTCTTTTCTTCAACCCTTGGGCACGTCTGATGTACGAAGGGTGATGATGATGCTATCACCAAGCCCCTGATTTATTCGTCTTTTCTTGGTTTGCGTCCTCCACATTTTGCTTCTCTTCCTTCTAGCTTACCTTTAGCTCTCGGATTTTTCTACCTAAAGCAATGGTTGTGGTGGAGAAAGCCTCTCCCACGGCCTCGAGGAGCTATGCCTCAACGGAGAAGAAAATGGAAATGAAAAGTCCTCTTCATCCCTAATTTCCCGTATTTATAAGTGCAGAAAAATGGTGTGCACGGTCGTGCTCCCGATCGTGCGCGGTCAATGAAATTTTGGCAGAAAAATTATCAGCGCTGAAAGTGATGTTGGTGGTCTGTCAAGGGATTATATACGACTGTGCTCACGAAATGGCACGGTTGTGCTGCTGTTCAGACACTAGACCTGACATCTGAGTTGAAAAGATGCAGACTACTCATGCGCCCACGCACGATCATGCGCAGAGGAAGCGCACGAGTAAAATTAAGAATTCAAATTTGGGATGAGTTTAATTTTGCTCAGGTGAGGCTGTGCGCGAAGAATAAGCACGGTCGTGCTGAATTTCCATAAATGCTCCCCAGCAGCCCGAGCACCCAAGCACGGTAGTGCTCAAAGGTTAAGCACGAGAATTTTCCAGAACTCCATATTTTAACAAGAAATTAATTTGTTCGAGTGCAGCCATGCGCAAAGGATTAGCACGATCGTGCTGATTTTTCCAGATTTGCAAGAAGCTACTCATGCACTAAGGTACGGTCGTGCATGAAGAATGGGCACGGGCAGATTCCAGAACATGAAATTATAGGAAAACAATGAGTTGCTCATGCACGGTAGTGTGCATGAGGGAGCATGACCATCCAAAAGAGTTGCCTAAACTCATCCACATGATCCGGAAACCTGCTATTTGCAGTCATAAATTCTCATAAGCAATGTTTAACTATGAAATGTGATGACCATTAGAAATACATCAAAATTGGGGAAAATTGATGGCAAAAACATTTAAATTGCAGGTATAAAATACAGATATAAATTACACTCACATCCATTACTCCACATTTAGTATTTTTGAAACTCTCTCTCTTATATATATATATATATATATCATTGTATTTTTTGAAATTGCTAGTTACTCTTTACATGGGCTAGAGAAGAGAGATGAATGCAGAGAAAATCACTAAAAAGAAACGAAGTTAGTCGTGTCATAGAAGGTCGTTCTTCCTTCTGTGAGGTTGTTGGATAAACTGCGTCGGAGTTATAGGCGTTCATGGGGATATGATAGTTTGGTAGACACACGAATATTTTTGCGTTCGGTCTTTGACAAACTCTTTTGAAAGGAAATCAGATTTACCGTTTCGTTGGAGGTATAATTTTGACACTCTTGATTAGTTTATTTCACATGAAATTGCAGGGGTCCCACATCGTCCGTTATCCATAGGAAATATTTATGTAGCGAGTTCGAGTTGTATGAGTCGAGTACTATCAAATCGAGCTGAGTCCTTAGTGTTTTTTATGTTATGTTATTTTTTTTATTTCACAGTTAATGTTTCAGGTCTATAAATAGACCCCTTTGGTCATTAATCGAGTTATGAATGAAGTAAATCAAATTTCTTTTATCTTTGTAAGTTAATGTTTCACCTTCTCCCCATTTCTAGGGTTAGGGTTGAGCACGGCTCACCTTCTTTCTCTCCCCCCGCATTTTCGCAGGTTGAGCTCGGCTCCCCATGTATCTCCGCCTCCACCGCCATCTCAAGCGTAGTCACAAAAAAGGGCCATAAAACCTCTGTATCAGAGCCTTGTGTTCCGACATTTCTTGTAGTTTCACGACAACAATGCTCCATCCTTGCTCCGTTCAGTTTCCATTCGAAATCGGTTGCATTGAGCGACTAGATCGAGAGGACACACCAGTGGGTTTGCCCTACGGTCACACTTTTGATCCATCATCGTCATCCCTGACGATCCTTTCTTCAGCATCAAACGAAGATCAATGTCCAGCGCCCATGGTCTCAACCTCAAAGGCCCAGTGCCACGTCTCAAACTCAAAGGCCCAGTGCCACGTCTCAACCTCAAAGACCCACGAGAAGAGCCGACCCATCATCGACCTCCCGTTGTCTCTCCATCGTCGATCTCTTGATCCACGATCGATCATGCATGCGATTTTCAATGTTGTATCTTGCCAAAGGCAGAGGACGCCCGCTACTATGGTTCTCCCAAGTATGTTCTCACGAGTCGACAAGTTTGTCTGCATCTTCTCTTATGACCATCTGACGGAAACATGCCATCTTTTCAGCTAGACGCAAACCTTCTTATAGTCACATGCCTTCATCTATCGAGGTGGTCGACCCGCGCAAAGCAGAGCAACCCACGCCTTCCCTTCCTCAAGTCGCCCACCCGTCAGGCCTTCTCCAACTAGGGATTTAATTAATTGGTTTAATGATTAATTCTTAATGGGATTAATTACTTTAATTAATTAATTATGTTGGGCATGAAGCTAAGCATCGTCGATGCGGCAATCCTTCGTTCATTGATGGCTTTATATCAGGCCTCCATGACGCAACTCATTGTCGATGTCACCACTGAGTCAATCGGTGACTGCTCCACCGAGGTCGATGAATACTCTGTTGCAACCCCTGCCACTATCTGACCCTGTGGGCCGCCTCTAGACACAGCTTCCATGTACCCCACCACTAATTTCACTAGAGTAATCGTCGCTTTCGGTGATGCTTGCAGAAGCTTTACTGCTCTTCGCTGCTTCTCGACCCCCACCATCACCTCCAGTGGTTCTCTCCATGCAGTTTACACAGCCAACATCGCGCCTCCAAGCCTGGTGGCGGTACCGCCCCAATTTATGTCGTCACCACCAGCTTCCACAGTTGCCTTCCAGCGGCCTCTGCTTTGGTCTCCTACTCTGCCTCCCACTCTAGATCCATTCCTTCCCCAACAATTCCAACTCTGCTTTGCTCTTCATTTTCTCTATGGAGACTCTGCCTCTATCTTCTTCTACCCTGTCAGTACCCTATCTTCAGACCGCAATCCCTGCTAACACCTCTTCCGGTAATCTTGGGCTGCTTCCAAGCTTACTGACCCAAATTATTTGGATTAGAGCGTTTCCTTTGTATTCTTATTGCGCTCTCAGCCCAAGCGTCATCATCTTACTGATGACCCTCCTGTTCGAGGATCTGCTGCCTTTGATGATTGGGACGCCAGTGATGCTTTAGTCAGAACTTGGATTGCAAAGAGTCTTTCTGATGAATGTCTGTCTGTCATTCGTCATGATGAGACTGTTAAGGTGGCATAGACTCATCTTGTTGTTTGGTACTCTAAAGGAGCTCAAACTTCACGCATATACACGTTGTATGCTGATCTCTTTGCCCGTCCCATCTTAGCTCATGTTGCTGCTTACCAGAAGGTGCATGCTCTTGGTGTCGAACTTCTTCAGCACCGCCCTTTTTTTGTTGATCATGTTGAACAACACAAACACTTCCAGAAACATCTGATTGTGTGTTATCTTCTCTGCCTACCAGAGTCTTATGATATGATTAGACAACAAATTCTTGGAGAAGCTGACTCTTCCACTCTGGATGCTACTGTTGCACGCATCGTTGTTCGTATTACTATTCTTCACCATCCTCTGCTTGCCTCCTCACCACATCCCGACATCATTGCTCATTTGGCTCGTTCCGGTAATTCTAATGGTCGTGGGGGGTCGCTCTGGTGGGCATGGTCCGTCTCACTATCTTTGTTCTCACTGCGACAAGACGGGACATCTGGTAAATCGGTGTTGGGTAAAATATCATCATCTTCGCCCTTTTGCAGGTGATGTCACAACGAAGTCCACATCCCTTACCTCCTCTTCAGGAAGTGTCAATATGGTTACTCAGGGTAAGTTACTTATTGATTCTGGAGCTATTAATCACATGACATACAATCCTCTGTTGTTCTTTTTTTTGGACAAGCATAACCGGTTACCTCCTGTTTTTGTTGCGGATGGTACTTCGTCTCTTGTGTGTGGGACTAGTGCAGTCCATGTCACTTCGTCTCGACAGCTTCAGGACACTCTTTATGTCTTCACTTTTCGTGCAATTTAGTCTTTGTTCTTGCTTTATGCAAACAATTAAATTGCACGGTTACCTTTATATCTACTACTTGTTCTTTTCAGAATGCTCACTCCAATGAGATGATTGCTACTGAGACTGAAAGCGACGATTTCTTCTTCCTCGACAATGTTGTTACTTTCTCCTTTTTTGCTTCTCTTCACCAGTGACATCTTTTCCTTGGTCGTCCCGCTGCTCGCCTCATCTACCAACTCCTACATGATCTTCCTCACGGAAAATCTTCTCTAAATTGTGAAGTTTGTCAACTTGTCAAACATCATCACTCCTCCTATCCAGCACGACAGGCATGTAGTTCTTCTCGTCTCTTTGATCTTGTTCACTCTGATGTCTGGGGCTTTCTCCTACCAGGTCTGTTGGTAGGGAAAGTTTGTATTTTATTAATTTTATTGATGACTACTCAAAATGTATTTGGTTGTATCTCTTGAAAGATCGTTCTGAACTTTTTTCGTGTGTTCACTACGTTTTATAATGAAATACATACTCAGTTTGGTATGCGAATTAAAATTTTTTGTACTGATAATGCTAAGAAATATATTAGTCATCAATTCTCAGATTTTTGCATGCATCATGGCATTGTTCATCAAACCAGTTGTCCTTACACTTCTCAGTAAAATGGTGTTGTTGAATGCAAAAATCGTCATCTGTTGGATGTTACACGCACCCTTCTCACACAAATGAACGTTCCCCGATCATATTGGGATCATGTCGTTCTTTTCTTTTGTTATCTCATCAATCGCATTCTCTCTTCAGTTCTTCACGGCAAAACTCTGTTCTCCATCCTGTATCCAGGAGCCATGTTGTTTCCCTTATCTCTGTGTCTTTAACTGTACGGCGTTTGTCCACTTTCCTTCTTCTGATCGTGACAAACTTTTTTCTTGTTCTATTAAGCGCGTATTTTTTTATTATTGTCCGACTCAGAACGGGTATCGGTGTTTTGATCTTCTCCTCCGAAAACAGTATGTTTCTGCTGATGTTACTTACTTTGAAGATACACCTTACTTTCCTCACCCTTCTACTCTTTCATCACCTGATGAATCACCTTTTATACTTGTTCTCTCTGCTACTCTATCTGTACCATCTCTTCCTGCTCTTCCCACACAAGTTCTTGATTCACCATCTCTTTCTCCCAATACTACTTCTATACCTTTAGAGTCGTTGCCGATAGTGTCTGGACCAGTAATTTCTCCGATGGATAAATCTGATATGGAAGACAAGACAGATCTTGATCTCTCGATTACTCTACGAAAGGGAGTTCGGGCATGCACCAAACATTCTATTGATGATGCTGTCTTGTATGCTCTCCTTTCCCCAGCTGAAAAGCGTTTTTCTCTTGCTCTCTCGGCTACTGTCATCCCGGCTACCTATCATGAGTTTCTTGTTCTTCCTCAATGGAAAGTTGTTATTGATGAAGAAATAAAGATCTTGACAGAAAGGGGTGCTTGGACTCTTGTCCCTACTCCAGCGGCGGATGTGATTGGTTGTCGATGGGTCTTTGTCATCAAGTATCATCCTGATGGTAGTATAGATCGTTATAAGGCTAGGTTGGTTGTCAAAAGCTTTACTCGGACTTATGGCGTGGACTTCTTTGATACCTTCTCCCTAGTTGCTCGAATTTGCACGATATGTGTCCTTTTCTCTGTGTTTGTTAACAAGGACTAGGAGATGTTTCAGTTAGATGTCAAAAATGTCTTCCCTTATGGTGATCTGCAAGAAGTGGTATATATGAAACAACCTCTTGGGTATGTTGCTCAGGGGGGTCTCAGGTATGCAAGTTGAGGAAGGCAATATATGGCCTAAAACAAAGTTCCCATGCCTGGCTTGACAAGTTCAGCACAGTTATATTTGTTATTGGTTTTGCTCGAAATTCTACAGATCATTCTCTTTTTGTACACAAGACTTCTAAAGGGCTGGTTATTCTTGCTTTTTTGTGGATGACATTCTCATTATAGGTGATGATAATAAAGGAATTGATCTAACAAAAATACATCTTCAACAACATTTTGTTACTAAGGATATGGGGTCACTATAGTACTTTCTGGGGATAGAAATCTCACGAAGACAGGGCTCTGTAATTTTATTACAACGTAAGTATTTGTTGGACCTTTTGAAAGAGACTGGTCTTCTTGGGACGAGACCTGTTGAATGTCCAATAGCAGTTGGTGATGACAAGTGTTGGACTGAGGATTCTCCTCTTCTTCCAGATAGTACCAGGTACAGACGACCGGTGGAAAAACTCATATATCTAACTATTACAAGACTAGGTATTTGCTATGCAGTAGGAAGGGTGAGCCAGTTTATACAGACATCAAGGGAGTGACATCTTCGTTTAGCCTTGAAAATCCTGGAATATGTGAAAGAGTATTCAAGAAAGGGGCTACTGTTTCAAAAACGTAACCATCTGAGAATTGAAGACTACTCTGATGCTAGCTATACTGATAATAATAAAAATAGAAAGTATACGTCTGATTTTTGTACTTCGTAGGAGGAAATCTGGTTAGCTAAAAAAAGCAAGAAGCAGTATGTTGTCTTCAGGTCAAGTGCTGAAGCTGAATACAGAAGCATGGCTTCAACAACTTGCGAGTTAAAATGATTACCGACAACAAAGTCGTTATTTACATATTCAAGAATTCAGTTTTTCATGAGAGGACAAAGCGTATTGAAGTTGACTGTCACTTTATTAGAGAAGAAATATTGAAGAATCAAATATGTACTCTGTTTGTCACTTCCGACAAAGAACTAGCAAATATCTTTACAAAACCATTGCCTGCTTCTATTTCAAACGCCTGTGACAAGCTAGGCATGATTAACATATATGTTCCAGCTTGAGAGACAGTGTTAGAACTCTTCTAGTCTCGGCGGCCTAGCGGTCTGCAGTGGCAGTCTGCCCTTAGCGGCCTGGCGGTCTGCAGTAGCAGTCTGCCCTTAGCAGCCTGGCGGAGCAGCCTGGCGGTTTGCCCTTAGAAGCCTGGCGGTCTGCAATGACGGTCTGCAATGGCAGTCTGCAATGGCGGTCTGCCCTTAGCAGCCTGGCGGTCTTGTCCTGGAGCTATCTTGTAGAGGACAAATAAGACCGCATCTCTGGTGGAGAAAAGGAAAGCATGGCGGACAGGTTTATGTTGTTGCGGTCTGTGGTTTTAATGGGCGGTTAGCTTGTCTAACCGCATTGCTTGCCGCGGTTTGTATTTTTGTGTCCGCCCAGTCTTTCCTTTGCTCCACCAGAGATGCGGTCTCACTTGTCCTCCACAAGACAATTTGACAGTTGAAACCAAACCGCCAGGACAAGACCGCCAGGCCGCTAAGGGTAGGCAACCACTGAAGACTACCATTGCAGACCGTCGGGCTGCTAAGGGCAGACTTTCACTGCAGACTGCCAGGCCGCTAAGGGCAGACCGCCATTGCAGACCGCCAAGCCGCTAAGGGCAGACCGTCACTGCAAACCGCCAGGCCGCTAAGGGCAGACCACCAAGACTAGAAGAGTTTTAACAAATTCCCTAGTCTTCGTCGCTTCTTCTCAACGTCGTAGATCCCCTACCTCCTAGTCTTTCATCACCCTCGCTGGTACACCGGGCACAATCACCCCGACTCTGGTCTGCCCAACAGTCTTCTCTCAGCAAGTGCCTCTGACACGTTAGCTCCTTGCAGTCTTTTATGACAATTGTGAACATGCCGACGCAAGTGCCTCTGACACGCTAGCTCATTGCAGTCTTTTATGACGCACTATCACCCGACACAGCCCCCTCTTCAGCCACACGTTGTCGGGAGCCAAATGACCAGGTCGTGAAAGATTCGTTCGAGCGTGAGGGTAAGATCGATTTGAAAGATGGGTGGAATGTTAAGGTCCCACATTGTTTGTTATCCGTAGCGAGTCCTTATGTATCGAGTTCCGAGTTTTATGAGTCGAACAATTCAAGTCGAGTTGAGCCCTTAGAGTCTAAATGTTTTTAGTACTACCTATTTTTTAGGGTTAATGTTTTGTAGGTATATAAATAGACCCCCTTGGGTCATGGTTTGAGTTATGAATGAAGTAAATAAAAATTTATTTATCTTTCTAAGTTTCTCTCCTAATTCTCTTCTTCCCATTTCTAAAGTTAGGGTTGAGCACGGCTCTCCTTCTTCCTCTCCCCTCTCATTTTACGGGGGTTTAGCTCGACTCCCCTAGTATATCCGCCTCCACCACCACCTCCGATGAAGTCCCAAAATAGGCCTATAATAGAATCTTGTGGAGGTTCCGTGTATTTCCACTACACCAAGTTTTATGTATTTCCACCACACGTTTGATGCCTCGAAACCCAACAAGTACAACATAAATCGAGCATCTCCATCATGTCCACTTGGCGTTTGAGATTTAGCTACGGATTGAATCTGAAAAAACCTAGATTTTCCTTTGGAGAAGTACAAATGACATATTTGAGACACATAATGCACGGGTCGGGTGCGTCAAAAGATCAAAAAATTGGAGGTCATGATGGGATGTCCTCAACAACATTTGACTAATGTGTTGTATGGATTTCTAGGATTATCAAATACCAACGATTTATTAAAAATTATGGACTAATCGCGGCACCAGTCCCCACCAGAGCATTTTAAAGAAGAACGCTCTTCAATGGACCACGAAAGCATACAAAGCATTCAGTGAGCTCAAATTAGCAAAGGGGTGGCTCTGGTCCCCCATTTACTTGACAAGACTCTGTGGAGTGTGATACTTTAGTAAAAGGAATAAGAGCAGCTCCACAACAATAAGAACACCAGGTAAATTCTTTAGCTGCAAATTGTTCACCTATCACATAAAATTGCCAAATTACAAGTGAATGTTAATTGGATTAGTGACGGCAGGCCGTCACATGCATTTACGATACTTGTGAGGATGAAAGTTCATCATTTAGACCAACCATTTCAATTTGAAATATCTATTGAACCAAAAGATTAAGTTTTCACTATGCAAATATTGGATCAGTCATTTTTTGGGGTTTGATTTTTTAAGGGAATACCATGCCGGGAAACTGAATACAGTCATCTATGCCCTCTCACGTCCAGACAGCATCTGACCTTTTTTGACACAATCTAGAGGGAGATGCAAAACTCCTCAACACTCAAAATATAAAGGATCACATAGTAGGAGCCAAACAGAAGTAGATCTTTGAGGACTACCTGATTTGGTGCAAAGAAAAAAAAAGTTTCCTCCTACCAACTTCCTCATTGAGCCCTTAAGAAACAATGTCATCCATAACATGGCTTCCGAAGGGGTGGCATAGATCCATAGTATGGCTTCCGAAGGGGTGGCATAAAGCAGCAATGATTGCGGGTTGATTTCTTTTGGAAAGGGTTGAAGGTAACGTTGATTTCCTGAGCTCTACAAGATGATACGTCAACAGATGTTGGGAGAATCTGACATTCTCAAAGTGGATGCTACTGTAACTCGTTTCTCCATTGTGACAAACCTCCTGAGTCAACCTCAGATAGTCCCCCTCCACCCTCTAAGAATTATGATCATGCTACTGGTCATGGATGACATGTCGTAGAGGCTGCCTAGACGAACGTGAGAGGAATCGCACTCTATGCTCCCAATTCTTCTCGGGCACCTTGTTACGCCCCCGGACGGAGCCCGGCTATTTGGGCGTCAGTAGACGAGACGGCGGGGGAGATACAAAGGCGACAACGGGGCAGAACCAATTGGTTCAGCCCCCACTCTCTGAAGAACCGGCCCTCGGGGGCCAAACCAACCCGGTTCAGCCTCTATTGGGGCCGGCCGGCCTTCAGTCCGGGTATAAATATACCTGGAACCCCCCCCCCCCCCCCCCCCGGTTGGCAAGTAAGAATATTTCCAGATTTTTCTCTCCACTATCCTTCTCAACCCTAGTTTTCTAATCTTCTCTTAGATCTCTCTCTCCTCTTTCATCCCCTAACAAGTGGTATCAGAGGCACTTTTCTCCACCATGGTAACTACTCGAACGGAAGAGGAAGTCGGCCGCTTGGAAACCCTAAAGGAAAATATCGTGGGATTGACGGATTTGGTGGCTGCAATCGAGGAAAACATGAAAACTTCCACGCAAAGGCTAGAAGAACGGATCGACACCCGAATGGAGGAGATCATGGCGTTGTTGGCACAAAATCTGAAGGGTAAGGCCATGTCGGAGGAGGATCCGTGCGGATCTTCTGCTGCCCGGGTCGATCCGCACCGGATCGGTGCAAAACGGAGGGCCCACCATCTCTAGCGGCTCGACAAAGGGAGCAGGCATGGCAGCTGGGGCCGGATCAAGCACGGGAGGAATCGGCGCAGGCGGGATCGGCTCCAGCGGGGTCGGCGCAGGTGGGATTGGCCCCAGCGGGTTCGGCTCAAGCGGGGGTGGCCCCGGCGGGTTTGGAGCAGTCAGGATTGGCTCCGGCGGGTTCGGCGCAGGCGGGGGTGGCTCCGGCGGGTTCGGAGCAGCCGGTTTCGGCAGAGGTGGGGGTGGTTTTGGCTCTAGAGGTGGCGGGTGGCCTATTCCCCCACATGGAGGGGGGAGGGGCTGCTACCTCACCCGGCAAGGGGAGGCATGCAGTGGAGTGGCCTATTCCCCCACATGCGTGAAACTATGCTTGTTTCTCTAAACTGTGCTGTGGCGAACTGTGCGGACTAATGTTGTGTCCGCTTTTATGAATTTAACTTGTGAATTAACCTGCAGGTGGGAAGTATTGCGAGCTGGGAGGACTGAAAATGTATCCGCTTAATTTGTGCTTTGAAATTTGCTTGGCAGGTTCAGGAAACTGGAAACAGCGAACTGAGTGAACCCAAGATTGTGTTCGCGTTGTTTTTATTTTTGCTGCATGAAAAACTGAATTATTGCGAACTTAGCGGGCTAGATAATCGAGTTGTGCGACCTGGCCAAAAAGCTGTCAGGCTCCACTACTATAAATATGGCTCTGTTTGCTTCTTCTATGTAGGAAAGCAGTTGCAGCAGAGGACCGTGCGGCCTGAAAACATGGTGTCCGCCAGAACTGATGTCGCGGTTGCTTCCCATGCTGCTGATCACAGGAAATGCACATTGACGGAGGCCGACCTTGAGGCCTTCGTTGAGATACATATGGCGGACTCAACTTTGCTTGTCTGCCTTCCCGTCCACGAGGAAAGATTGAACTTCTCAACAACGACTCAGATCGCCATACCTGTCGACCACTTTGATAGCGGGTTCAGATTCTCACTACTATGGGAGATGGTAGAGATATTTGAGCACTATGGGATGGTGTCAGGCCAGCTCGCGTCCAACACCCTTGCTGCAATTTATAACTTCCTCTCCTATTTGCGGTCTAAGAAGATCACTTTCTCCCTCAATATTTTCTGAAAGATATTCTCAGCTCGCTCAATAACACCGTCTGGAGGCCGCCCATATAAAGGGGTGATTTACTTCTACTGCCGAGGGATGAAGGTCATGGGTCTGCCTAACAAGATCCATAACTGGACCTCCAGGTTCCTGATCTTCGAGGGTGACCTTGGGTTCGTGCAAACCTAACCGCAGGAGCGCGCGGACACTGCCTTCAAGAGCGTCCGGCTTGATGCGGTGGAACTCGCCATTGTCGAGTTTCTCGCAGGAGCCAGGCTGGACATCGAGCATTACATCCCGCTGCTGGCGAGCTTGGGTGGCCTGAACCGCGAAGAGAGTAAGCTTCAGCGGACTCACGTTTGTATCCGCCGCGACCTGTGTGCTAACACTTCTTTTCTTGCAGCGACCTTGGCTGTGCCTGCAAATCTACCGCAAACGCCCGGCGGACTCACACCTACACAGAGGGAAAGAAAGCAAGAACTTGCAAGAAAAAGGAAAGAGGAAGGGGATCCCACAGCGGACTGCTCTTCCTCTGAAAGCTTTGCGATGCAGGGCTTTGGTAACCGCCAGAAGAATCTGAGGGGTAACCCGATGATCCACTGGCATAGCAAGAATAAGCATGTCCGCCTATCGACAGCGTTGCCATCATGGAAGAGTCCAAAGATAAGCCGTCACGTCATGTCGCGATCTCAGTGCTCTATGGGAAGCGCAACCTGAGCGACTTGAAGAGGGTTGCCCCTGCCGACCTCCCTCTACTGGCCGCCCAGGCAAGCGCGAACAGCGCCGTGACAAACCATTTTGTCTGCTCCTTGACAAGGGATCTGTTCAGACAAAATGAGCAACTTCAGAAAGAAGTGAGGTTGATCAAGGAAAGAAATACGCGGCTAGGGAAAAGGGTCGCTAAGCAGAAAGAAGAGATGGCGCTAAGTTTGGTTTTTGGCATCGCTCTCTGTTTGAAGTCCGCCGCGAACTGACGTTTGTGCCTGTTTTTTGCAGGTCGCGTATGACTTGGAGAATGATAACTTCTAGGCCGTCATGCTCCCCTTTCTGAAAGAAAATGTTGAGATCGCTATCGAGCGATTTGTTCGTGGCGGTTTCGCAAAGGAAGAGGTGGACGGTGTCCCTTTTCTGCAGCTCTTCCCAGAGTTGGAGGAGCAGGTCGCGGCGATGGAGCGGACTGCTAAAGGAAAAGATGTAATTGCTGAGGAAGAAGGAGAAGAAGAAGAAGAAGAAGGCGGAGAAGGCGGAGAAGCCGAGATAATTGCAAATGACATTGGTTCAAGCCAGCATGGCGGAGATCAGTCCGTCGAATCCGACGCCTCTGCATCTAGCTCTGCTGGCAAGAGCTCGCATAGCGAGTCCGCGGTCAGCACCAGTTCAGATAGCAGTGGAGGAAGTGGCTCGGAGGAAGTGGCCAAAGTTGACATGCATGAATTTTCCCAAGTTTCATGGCGGCGACGCCTTGGAGTGATTACAGAAGGCGGAACTGTTCTTCAGTTATCAGGAGGTTCTCGAAGGACAGTGGGTGGAGTTATCATCGTTCCACCTGAAAGATGATGCTTTCCAGTGGGTGCAGTGGTTTTTGAGGGGCAAGGATTATGTGCCCTGGACGGACATTGTGGACGGGTTCACCACTCGCTTTGGGCCGTTGGAGTACGAGGACTTTGAGGCGCTCCTGCAGAAACTTCATCAGAAAGGCACCGTGATGGAATACCGCACTGAGTTTGAAAAGTTGACGAACCGAGTACAGTGGGAAGAAAAGACGTTGCTCAGTTGTTTTGTGTCGGGTCTCAAGGACTATTTGCGGGATGAGATCAAGTCTTACATGCCCCGCAGCTTGAACCATGCGATCAGTCTCGCTCGAATACAGGAAGAATGCTACAACAGGAAGCGTGCCCGCAACAAAGCACGTACTACGACCACCACGGCTATAGTCAGGAAGGAACCGCAAGGTCCAAGCAAGCCGGTTGTCACTCGGCTGACTTGGCCGGAACTTCAGGCGCGGAAGTACAAAGGGTTGTGTTTCAACTGTGACGAGAAGTTCGTTCCTGGGAACAAATGCCAGAAGGTTCAGGTGTTCATGCTACATGAGGATGGGGAAGAAGAGATAGACGAGGGTCTTGAGCCGAAGTTGACAGAGGAGTTGGCAGTGACAGAGGTCGGAGTTTCACTACAGGCGATGGATGGCTGCACCGCTACCCTCACTATGCGCATGGCAGGCAAGATCCGGAGGGAAAACGTGACAATTTTGATAGACAGTGAGAGTACCCACAATTTCATCCATCCTGAGGTGGCACGCAGAGTGGGACACGTGGTTGACCAAGGGGCGTCCTTTCAGGTTATGGTGGCTGACAGTAGCAAGCTGCAGTGTGAGGGAGTATTGAGGCAAGTGAAGCTCAACATACAGGGCTACACAGGACGAACCGATGTTTACCTTCTTCCGATCAGAGGTTTCAATATGGTGTTGGGAGTGTATTGGCTGCGCCAGCTACGGCGAGTCACTTTTGACTGGGATCACATGACCATGGAGTTCTTACAGCACGGAAAGCAGTTCTGTTTGAAGGGCATCAAAACATCCCCGGTTAAGGAGATATCTGTTCGAAGTCCTCAGCGGCTTGACGAAGAAGGAAGCATGATGACGGTGTTGTTGGGAGTAAAGACGACCGACACGGGGGCATCTGAGGTACTCGTCCAGATGTAGTCTATTCTCGATCGGTATACTGACATATTTCAGGAGCCCCGTGCTCTCCCACCACCGCGCTTTTGGGACCATCAGATTGTGCTCGGGGGGGGGGACCAACATTCGGCCATACAGATATCCGCACATGCAGAAGGCTGAGATCGACCGCAATGTCCGGGAGATGTTACCTGCGGGGATCATCCGGCCCAGTACTAGTTCTTTCTCCGCCCCGATTATCTTGGTTAAGAAGAAGGATGGTTCGTGGTGGTTTTGTGTCGACTATCGCGCACTGAACAGTGCTACCGTGAAGGATAAGTTCCTCATTCCTCTGATTGAAGAGCTGTTGGATGAGCTTCATGGTGCACAGCGGTTCACCAAGCTTGATTTGCGATCCAGCTATTATGAGATCTTGATGCGAGAGGAAGATATCCACAAAACGGCCTTCCAAACACACGACGGTCACTACGAGTTCCTGGTGATGGCCAACGGACTGACCGGGGGGCCGTCCACTTTTCAGGCCAACATAAACGAGATTTTTCAAGAGCTCCTACGTCGCTTTGTGCTGATCTTTTTTTGATAACATTCTCATCTACAGCGCCAGTTGGTAGGAACACTTGGCCCATGTCGAAGAAGTCCTTTCTATTCTCCGCCAGAATCAGCTTTATGTCAAACGGTTCAAGTGTTCCTTTGGTCAAGAGGAGGTGGAGTACTTGGGACATCTCGTTTCAGCTCAAGGCGTCAAGGAAGACCCCCAGAAGATTGAGAGCATGCTTACCTGGCCGCGGCCCCAGACTATTTGGGCACTGCGGGGCTTCTTAGGCCCCACGGACTACTATCGTCACTTTGTGAGAGACTATGGCAAGATTGTCAGGCCTCTTACTCAGTTGCTGCAAAAAGACGCCTTCCTCTGGCAGGAGGAGGCTGAGGAGGCCTTCCCGGCACTCAAGAGGGCCATGACGACGACGCTGGTCCTCGCACTTCCAGATTTCAGCAAAGAGTTTGTCGTGGAGACTGATGCTTCCGGAATGGGGCTCGGGGTTGTGTTGATGCAGGAGGGGCAGCCCATAGCCTTCTACAGCAAGGCGCTAGCTCCACAGACGCTAGGGTTGTCCACGTATGAGAAGGAGATGTTAGCGGTGATTCATGCGGTGGCGCTGTGGCGGCCTTACATGTTGGGACGACACTTCAAGATCCGGACGGATCATCAGAGTCTCAAACACTTCTTGGAGCAGCGGGTCTCTTCACCTCTCCAACAGAAGTGGGTGACCAAGCTTCTGGGCTATGATTACGAGATTGTCTACCGGCAAGGGAAGGACAACCGGGTTGCTGATGTGTTGTCCCGCTTGCCTGAGGGTGCCCTTGCCCAGATTTTTACACCATTGTTAGATTTGACGAGATCCAGGATGAGGTGCAGCGTAATCGCGAGTTGCAGACTATTGTGGAGGATCTTCGTCAGGCGCGTGCGACAGCTCCGGGCTACCATCTTCAGAATGATAGGTTGTACTATCGGGGTCGCGTGGTCATTCCCTCACAGTCTGCTTGGAGGACGGTCATGATGCATGAGTTCCATTCATCGCCGACGGGTGGTCCCGTCGGTGTTCTCCGCACTCTTCTGCGCGCACGGGCCAATGTGTTTCGGAAAGGGATGCGTCGGGATATCCAGCTATTTGTTCAGCAGTGTGACAATTGCCAGCGCCAGAAATATGAGACCACTTCCCCAGCCGGGTTGCTTACTCCCTTGGACATTCCGCACCAGATTTGGGATACTGTCTCCATGGATTTCATTGATGGCCTGCCCAAGTCTAAGGGCAAGTCCGTCATCTTGGTGGTGGTCGATAAGTTGTCCAAATACGGACATTTCCTCGTGTTGAGCTATCCGTACACAGGCAAATCTGTCGCCGCTCTTTTTGCCCGCGAGAATGTCCGCCTTCATGGCATACCTCGGGCAATCATCTCAGATCGTGATTCGACGTTCGTTGGCAACTTTTGGAAGGAGCTCTTTCGCTTACAAGGGACCTCTTTACGTTTCAGCGCGGCTCACCATCCACAGACAGAGGTACTAAATCGGGGCATGGAGACATACCTCCGCTGCTTCGTTATGGATGAGCCGCGCACCTGGACGAGTAGGTTGCATTGGGCTGAGTACTGTTACAACACTTCCTACCATTCGGCCAGCAAGCTAACCCCCTTGAGGTCGTGTACGGTCGTCCTCCTCCTTCGTTGAGCAGTTATGATCCGGGTAGTACGGCGTTGGCCGTGGTTGACCGTGCACTCCGTGATCGTGACCGCACACTCGCCACTTTGCGCGAAAATCTCCGGACAGTGCAGGATCGCATGAAGGCACAGGCTGACAAGCATCGGACGGATCGAGAGTTTCAGGTGGGGGATGAGGTCTTTCTCAAGCTCCGCCCCTTCCGGCAGTTGTCTGTGGCACAGCAGATGAACCAGAAGCTGGCACCCCGTTACTATGGTCCCTTCCGGATCACTCTACGGGTTGGACCGGTTGCTTATACATTGACATTGCCCGAAGGATCGAGGATACATCCGACACTTTTCACGTCTCCTTGTTGAAGCAGAAGATCGGCGACACTATTCAGCTCAGTCCTCTCTTGCATGAGGCTACCAGCGCACGCGAGCTACGCCCGATCCCTGAAGACATCCTGTTGATCAAGTGGAAGCGCCGAGGAACGACGTACTGTCCTGAGTTACTAGTCAAGTGGAAGAATCTGATAGTAGAGCACAACACCTGGGACGACTTGTTGGAGTTTCGAGAGCTATACCCCGATTACCACCTTGGGGACAAGCTGGATCTTGATGGGGAAGGGAATGTTATGCCCCGAACGGAGCCCGACTATTTGGTCGTCAGTACACGAGACGGCGGGGGAGATACAAAGGCGACAACGGGGCTGAAACAACTGGTTCAGCTCCCACTCTTTGAAGAACCGGCCCTCGGGGGCTGAACCAACCCGGTTCAGACCCTATTGGGTCGGCCGGCCAGATATAAATATACCCGGAACCCCTCCCCCCCCCCGGTTGGCAAGCAAGAATATTTCCAGGTTTTTCTCTTCATTATCCCTCTCAACCCTAGTTTTCTAATCTTCTCTTAGATCTCTATCTCTCTCCCTTTCATCCCCGAACACACCTCCACACAACCATTAGATTCCTTAAATTTGTCTTTAATTTTATGTTGTTTTTTTACTTATTTTCGTAGTGTTAGAAAATGTTAGGAAAAACATGCAAAAAGCCCATCCTGTGTGGCCCAATTATAAGCCCACTATGGCCTCTTGTTTTATCCCACATCTTTAGTTTGGTACTGCTCTTCTTTCTCTCTTCCTATATATTTGTACACATACTTGTAATTTGCAAGTTTTTCATGATAATAAAGCTTTTTCCATGTGGTATCAGAGCCTGAGAGGATCCTTCATGCGGTTAGGATTTTTTGACCACACCTCCGGCTCGTTCTTTTCCTTCCCGCACCGGCTTGCGGTCTCCTAGTTTTCTAGCCGCATATTTCTACCCATTCTATTTCGTGGTCTCCACTAAACTTTTCCTCCCCCCCCCCTCTTTTATACTCTCCTGCTCTCTCACTATGTTCTTCTTGTCGTCGGGTGCTTCCTTCCCTAACCGCCAGCGACCTCTTCACATCTTTCCCTGTCCGGACTGCCTGCTGCGTATAGCCGCTGCACCCTCTGCTCATCGAAGCCGCTGTGACTTCTGCTCATCTAGCCGCTGCGACCTCAACTCATCTAGCCGCTGCGACCTCAACTCATCTAGCCGCTGCGACCTCTGCTCTTCTTTCTATCCGCTGCCGACTAGACTGCGGGCTCTTATCTTTGCCGCAAGTCCTCTGCCTGCGGCCTGTCGTGTCTTAGCCGCCTGGGTTGCGGTCCAATTATAAGCCCACTAAGGCCTCTTGTTTTATCCGACATCTTTAGTTTAGGACTGCACTTCTTTCTCTCTTCCTATATATTTGTACACATACTTGTAATTTGCAAGTTTTTCATGATAATAAAGCTTTTTCCACATGATATCAGGAGCCTGAGAGGATCCTTTATGCGGTTAGGATTTTTTGATCGCACCTTCGACTCGTTCTTTTCCTTCCCGCACCGGCTTGCGGTCTCCTAGTTTTCTAGCCGCATATTTCTACCCATTCTATTTCATGGTCTCCACTAAACTTTCCCCCCCTCTTTTATACTCTCCTGCTCTCTCACTTCTGTTCTTCTTGTCGTCGGGTGCTTCCTTCCTAACCGCCAAGCGACCTCTTCACGTCTTTCCCTGTCCGGACTGCCTGCTGTGTATAGCCGCTGCACCCTCTGCTCGTCGAAGCCGCTGTGACTTCTGCTCATCTAGCCGCTGCGACCTCAACTCATCTAGCCGTTGCAACCTCTGCTCTTCTTTCTATCCGCTGCCTGACTAGACTGCGGGCTCTTATCTTTGTCGTAAGTCCTCTGCCTGCGGCCTGTCGTGTCTTAGCCGCCTGGGTTGCGGTCTGCTAGCCGCATGCGGCTTGCTGTGTCCTCTTCCTGTGGGTTGCTTGCCGCTCTTCTATCCGTTGTCGACTAGACTGCGGGCTCTTATCTTTGTCGCTAGTCCTCTCCCTGCGACATGTCGTGTCTTAGCAGCTTGGGTTGCGGTCTGCTAGCCGCCTGTTGTGTCTTGCTGCCCGTTTGTTCCTCTCTTTTTTGCAGGCTCTCCTTGCCTAGACGCCTCCATGGATTCAACCGCTGCCTCTCCTCTTCCCGCTAAAGCTGCTGCTTCCATTCCAGAACTTCGTGATGAACTCCGGATCACCACCATCTCTCTCAACGGGAAGCAGAACTTTGTCAAATGGGTGCACTTTGTTTGTCGTGTGTTGTAGACAAAAGGAACTTTTTCCTCATTTGACGCGGGCTACTCCTCCCGCGCCCACCGATGAGTGGCTCTGTGATAACGGTCGTGTCCAATCATGACTTCTCAATTCCATGGACATCAAGCCGTACAAGATGGCCATGTATCATGACACGGTCAAGGCAATGTGGGAGGAACTTCACTCCCTCTATTCTAGCCAGAACAGTCTCCAACACTTGTTCGACATCATTACTGATCTCCAATCCCTTGATCTGGGGGCACCAGGGGATATGACTACCTTTGTTGCCCGGGCCAAAACTCTTGTTGAGGCGTGGATACAGCATCAGCCCCCCACCACAGACATAGTTGCACAACAGACACAAAAAGAAGCAGTCGGAATTGCCATGATGATGGCTCTGGTTCCCTCTCATCTGCATAGTGTTAGTGTTCGGGCTCAGATTCTTTCCTCTTCCACAACTCCCTCTTTATCGGATGTTTGTTCTATGCTTCTGAAGGTTACACCACCACCAGAGGCCTCTGTGAATCTGTCTTCGGCTCTCCTCCAGCACCCTACACTAGTTCCTTCTACTCGTGGTTCTTCGGCCCGTGGAGGTCGCCAATCCTCTCAGGGACGTGGCTGTGCTGGACGATCCTCCTTTAAGTGTTCTTATTGCGGTCAAGATGGTCTCCTTGAGGCGACTTGTTATCGCAAACATGGTTTGCCACCACATCTTGCTGCCTCTGCTAGAGCTGAGCCACCTCTTCCTCCTACTGCCACGGATTCTGCCTCCTCTATTAGTGATGATATCAATGTTCTTCGTACTCGGCTTCAACATCTCCAAGGGGTGATTACTCGTTCTTCTGGATCCGTCGCATCGATTTCAAATGATGGCATATCCTGCCTCTCCCGAAGCCCCCACTGGATTGTGGATTCAGGTGTCACACATCATATTACTTCGCAAAAACCGCCTCAATACTTGTTGACTTCTCATCAAAGTTCATCACCGTGGTCAATGGTGACACCACCCTGTCTCTGGCACTGTTGATATACCTCTCACACATTCTCTCTTCCTCTTCGGACCTTCATGTTCAAGGATCATCGTTTAACCTACACTTTGTTAGCCGACTTACTCAAGATCTTGATTGTTGTGTTACCTTCTCACCTTCTTCCTTTACTGTGCAAGATCGGTGAGCGCAGAGTATTATTGGTAAGGGGCGGCTATCTAATGGACTCTATCTCCTGGATGTTCCTCCTTTTGCTCTCTTCGTTGTTTCCTCTGTTGATTGGCATCGTCGTCTTGGGCATGCTCCCCTCCAAATTCTCGGCATCTCCATGCATGAGTTTACTTGTAAATCTTGTATCATTGGTAAACAGCTTTGCACTTCTTTTAGTCCTGCTTGTACCCAAAGTGATACTCTTTTATCTTAATACATTCTGATATTTTGGGACCTTATAAGACCTCTAGTATGTTTGGCTATCGTTATTTTGTCAATTTTCTTGACGACTATTCTTGCTTAACCTAGTTGTATTTACTCTGCGATCGTGCTGAACTTACCATTATCTTTCGTGTTTTTTATTAATGAAACTCGTACTCAGTTCTCCGCTCCCTTAAAAATCATTCTCATGGATAATGCGCGAGAATGTACTAGCCGGACGTTCTCTAATTTATGTACAAAGTTTGGCATCTTCCATCAAACATCATGTGTCTATACTCCTCAACAGAATGGTGCGGCAGAGCGGAAAAACCATCATCTTCTTGATGTCGCTCGGTCACTCATGATACAAATGCAGATCCCCACCCTTTAATGGAACTTTATTGTCTCGGCAACGTGACATCTCATCAATCGCAAGCCTTCCATTCTCGATTTTGTCACTCCGTTTAGTCTTTTGTTCCCCACCAAATCCCCATTTAGCCACATGCCCTGTATGTTTGGTTGCACATGTTATGTTCATAATCTGAGTCCATCAACAGACAAGTTTACCTCTCGTGCGACAAAATGTAAGTTCGTAGGAAACTCTCACACTCAAAAGGGATGTGTTATTCTCCCGTTGACAGCAAAGTGATTGTCTCGGCCAATGTTACCTTCCTTAAGAATCAACTGTCTCACTCCTCTCCTTTCGAACCTCCCTTACCACATCCCACAGTTCCTGTTACGTCTTCTCTACCTCCCCTCCTTCCCACCCCACAACCAGAACCAGCTCCACCTGAATCTCTATGTGTCTACACTAACCGTACTCCAAACTCTGGTGCCCTCCAGCAGCTGCCCTCTAGCAGTAATATCTCGTGGCCTGTCGATCCGACCTCCACCTCTACGGCTCACTCCATGGCAAATTATGTGTCTCTACATCGTCTCTCCCCACCTCTCTTCAAATTTGCTCTCTCTGTCTTCCATCTCTATACCTAAAGAAGGAGGTTCTTCAGCATTCAGGGTGGCATGCGGCTATGGATGAGAAAATGAATGCCCTTTGGGCAAACCAGATTGGGATCTGATCTCTCTTCCTCTTGTTCAGTCGTGTGTTAATTGCAAATGGATCTTTGCCGTCAAACATGCTCCGGACGGGACTATTGAACGCCTCAAAACTCGGCTTGTGGCTCGGGGGCTCACGCAACAAGCAGACCTAGATTATGATGAAACTTTCTCCCCTGTTGCCAATTTAAACTTTGTTCAGGTCCTGATCTCCTTATCTATTCATCGCTACTGTCCACTCCATCAGTTGGATATCAAAAATATTTTTCTCAATTGCGACCTTCTCGAGACTGTCTACACGCACCAACCTCCGGGGTTTGAGACCATGGGAGAGTCGTGTCTGTCTTCTCAGAAAATCCATTTATGGTCTCAAACAGTCTCCTCGAGCTTGTATTAAAAAATTTAGTCAAGCAGTTCGTGCGGTTGGATTCAAGCGGGGCTCGGTTGACTTCTCTCTTTTCACTCGTCATCAATCAACCGGGATTGTCATTCTCCTGGTCTATGTGGATGATATTTTGATCACTGACAATGACTCTACATTGATACAACAAGTTCAGCAGCACTTGAACTCTATCTTTCAAACTAAAGATCTGGGAAATTTTTGATACTTCTTTGGTCTTTAGGTGGCAAGACGACCTGATGGCTCAGTTCTATCACAACAAAAGTACTGTCTTGATCTTTTTCATGATGTTGGCTACTCAAGGTGCAAATCTAGGAAAGTCCTATGGATGTCAACCACAAGTTATATGTTGATGGGTCCGACTCTGATTCACTACTTATGAATCCAGAATACTATCGGCGTCTTGTAGGAAAACTGATATATTTAACGGTTATGAAACCCGGTATTTCATTTGTTGTTAAGGTGGTTAGTTGATTTATGCATGCACCACGGGTCTCCCATCTTCAGGCAGTCGAACGCATTCTCAGATATCTGAACACTACTCTGGTCAAGGACTTGTATATAAGTCATTCGCTTCTCTATCTCTTATTGCGTATTCGGATGCTGACTATGCGGGCTCGCTGGATGATCGACGCTCCATTACTTGTTTTTGTACCAACTTTGGAGGAAATCTTATCACTTGGCGTATCAAAAAGCAATCTGTTGTTGTTCACTCTTCTGCCGAAGCTGAGTATCATGCCATGACAGCTGTTGTGCCATAACTTACCTGGCTTGAGAGTCTTCTCGATGACTTGGGAGTTGAACTGCCCTCACCAGTGACTCTGCTTTGCGACAGTCAGGCCGCTACATATTGCCAAGAATCATGTGTTCCATGAGTGAACCAAACACATAGAAGTTCACTGTCACTTTGTTCAGGAGAAAGTTCAACTGAAGAAATTGGAATTAGAGCATGTTTCTGCGACAGAAAAAGTTGTTGACATTCTCACCAAGGCGTTATCTCGACCACTGTATCATCAGTTTTTGTCCAAGCTTGGTGCTTACGATTTGTACGCTCCAGCTTGCGGGGGAGTGCTAGAAAATATTAGGAAAAACATGTAAAAAGCTCATCTTGTGTGACCCAATTATAAGCTCACTTAGGCCTCTTATTTTGTCCCACATCTTTAGTTTGGGACTCCTCTTCTTTCTCTCTTCCTATATATCTATACACATATTTGTAATTTGCAAGTTTTTCATGATAATAAAGCTTTTTCCACAAATAGCATTGGATTACATCAATTTCTACAACAATTATTTCAGAGCAAGGTTGGATCAATTCCTTAGTTTAAAATTTGGTTTTTTCAATATTTTAGAGAAGTTGAACTCTGAAGTAGATAAATTTAATAAATAAAACTACTTTGTGATGTGGCGGGTGAAAATGCATGCATAGGTGCAACGGGGTTTGATGAAAGCCTTAGAGCAAGAAAAATGTATGTGTTGCTAGAAGATTCAAAGGAGAATTTGTTGAGCTGCGTGCATGCCTTTATTCAAACGTGTTTGATAGATAAGGTTCTCAGGAAGGTATATGAAGAGACTACTTCAAGTGAATTTAATTGTTTCTGTGAAGTCAATATATGACAAAATCTCTCAGAAATAAGTTTTATCTGAAGCATCTCATTTAAAGATCATAACTATTGATTTAATCATATTATTCTTGAATTAAAGAATGTCAGCATTACGATTGATAAAGATGATCAAACATTAATTGTTTATATTTCTTAACAGCCTTGTATGAACATTTTGTGAATACCAATGGTTTAAGATGGAGATACTATTTATGTTGGTGAAGTTAGTGATATTTAAGGTTATTGGAATTGAAGAAAAAGATCTTGGAAAATCATGAGAAATGTATCTAGAGAAGAGAGTAGCATGAGTGTATATTAAGAAAGTTTGACGGGAGAAAGAATGGAGACAAGGATTATGATAGCAATTTTTGGAAGACTAAACTTTAAAGTAAGTGTTAATGTCGACCGTGGTAATTTTGCTGATGTTGACTTCCCAACAATTAGACATTCAGTATTAATGGCACTGTGCACCTGGAATGGCATGCATAAAGATAAGACAAGTTGGTTTCCAACACAAGAAATGAAAGGTCAACACCAAGAGGATATACTCCAATTCAGCAAGATGCTAGAGCACCAATGTGTATTATTATATTAAAAGAGAAGCACACTTTTAAGGTCAGATTTAAACATTTCCTACTGTACCTCTCTTCTAATTTTATTTTATCAGGACAAAATCATTGAGGGGCTCATTTCGGCAAGAGCGACTAGAGATGGTTCGTGGACCGGTAGGCCAACTCATCTTCTCGCATCAATCGCATCCTACTCTGTGGGAAGATAATATGCATTACGTTCACTCTGATCTTTGAGGTCTCAGTTCTCACATGTCTCCCGAGGTGAATGTTATCATTTTATGACTGTATGATTATTCTCAAAATATTTGGGTTTACTTTCTGAAGCATAAAGATGAAGCATTTAAGTCAACCAATTAAAAACAATGATTGAAAAGAAGAACGAAATAATGAGTCCTCCAAAACAAACAATGGTTTGAAACACTATTGTAGCCTGTTTAATGAGATCAACAAGAATGATGGTTAATGAGACCTCATGTAGTAAGACACCCCAGCAAAATGGGGTTGCAGGCGGATAAATTAGGCAATAAAGAAGAAATTTCATCATATGTGCTCAAATGTTGACTAGACAAGTACACACAATAAGCGATCTCTATCAATTGCTACTGAACTGCAACTTCACAAGACTTGTGGTTTGATTCACCTGATGATTACTCTGATCAAAAAATATTGGAATGTTCTGTTTTTGCTCGTTTGAAGGATGATAAACTTAAATTAAGGGCAAAAAATGCATATTTCTAGAGTATGCAAATGAGGTGTGATACGATCCCAGAGAGGAATCCGGTAAGGGGAAGGGCCAGCAGAGGTGAGGAAGAGGAAGGAGGAGGGAACGAGAAGAAAAGCTACGGAGCAACCCTAATTTTCATACATCTAGGCATATTGAAAAAGAGTGCAGCACAACTGCTTATAGATGCGGGGTGTGGATAACGAGAAAACAGTGCAAATAATAAAACGTACACATAATAAAATGCAAATAAGATAATCATGTCGGCGGCGCGTCTTCGTCTCTCCTCCTCCAGACGCACCCATCATCGTCTTCCTCCGCGTGTGAACTCGCCACGGCGTCTCATCGGCGTGTGAGTGTCTCGTCGGCATGAGCAGCCACATAACAATACCATCGTCTGTAAAATATGTCTTGTCTCCAAGGCAGTAGTCGGAGGACTGGCAACGGAAATGATCCTGTGGTAGCCACGTAACTTCAGACTTCTAGAAGGTAAGAGTCAGCAACAGGGATCTCCTGCGAGCCAGAGTCCACCTGAAGAAGGTAGCGGCGATCAAATAGCTTGGTTGGATAGTATAGCGTCAACTGCCGTATTTCTTCCGGACCAGAAGAACCAGGCTAGAAATTAGGCTTGCCCCAGAACGGGTAAGGCCCCCCATCAGCAGCCCCTACATCAGATCGAGCTTATCCTTCTGCCCATGGTCAGAACGGAACAGTTGCGTCGAGGATGTTGTGGTCCTAGGCTAGGGGAAATTGTGTTTGGGCTGGTGGAAATCCTGTCGAAGGCTGGATGACGTCAGTGAGCACAGTAGAAAGCTCTTGGTAGCCCGTCAGGGAAAGGAAAGGCACATCTGAAGGGCCCGAGAGGGCCCATATCCCCGTGGAGAGGCCGACGTTTGTGGTCCGCTAAATCGTGCAGAGGGAGACCGGAGAGCGGATTCCCCGTCGAGGCGACATGGTTGACCCCCATGTAGGAACTGCATGATCATAGTCACTCAATTGACGTGTACATCGCCGAGCGTGCGGAGCCAAGCCACCCCCAAAATGGTGTCAATACCACCGAGACCGTATGCGAAGAAGTCCACGGTCATGGAACAAGACCCCAGGGAGAGAGACACAGCAGTGCAACGGCCCTGAGTTGGTCGGCGGCGCCCATCGCCCAGACGGACCGCAACATCTGGAGAGGGAACTAAGAGAATACGGAACTGCTGCACCAGGCGCTCAGAGATGAGATTGTGGCATGCATCGTTGTCCACCATGATGATGATCAAGCAAGTCCACGGCGTGCCCTCAAGCTGCATGGTTTGTTGGCCAGAGATACTGCCCATCGAGGCACAGGATAACTCTAGGAGGTGGAACGTAGCCGTGATGGGGTCGAGAGATGTATCCCCCACTGAGAGCTCTAGGGCCACAAAGTCAGCCAGGGTAACCTCAGGGTTGTTGATGATGGCGTGGAACTCCTTCACAGAGCACTCATGCTTGGGGGAGTAGGGTTCGAAAACAGAGTCTCTTGCTGTGAAGCTCATTGTAATCACTATTCGAGATGCATTGAGGGGCCGGTGGGCGGCCCGGCCGGTTTTCCCATGGCGGCGACCGCGGTGGAGGAGTTGTGGCTGGTGGTCGCCAAGGCGGTCGAGGCTGGTGGTGGTCGGCCGTAGGAGCAGGTGGTCGGGGGGAAAGGTCGGCTTCCACTAGATGCGCCAAATCCATGGCGTCACAGACTGTGTGGGCAATGTGTGCGGAGACGAGAGCGGATATGTGACAGTAGACCCTGCATGAAGAAGCACAGGTAATGATCGGGCGGTAGCCCGAGGACGTGGGAGACCAAGGCGACGAACTCATCAACATAGTAATCCAGGCCGGCTGTCTGGCGGACGCCGCAAAGACGCTCTATAGCGGAGGAGTCGGAGTAGCAGGTGGCATATCTCCGGACCAGCTCCTGCTTGAACTTGGGTCAGGAGAGGCATAGGTTGGATTGGCGGAACCACCGAGCCCAGAGGAGGGTCGCGCAGTCCAGGCCAACCACGGTCATAAACTTGTCGTGCTCTGGTGTATACTTGAGGTCAAAATATTGCTCTGTTTTGGCGATCCAACCCATAAGGTCAGCGCCAACAAAATAGGAAATGTCGAGGGAGAGGGCAGACCGGTCGGAATGGGCGGAGGAGTGGTACTGAAGGGAATGGGCGGCAGCTCGATGCCGAGGAGAGAGCTGTAGTCCGTGGGTGAAACGGAAGCGACGGAAACGGCGACGGCACACTCCTGAAAGGAGTCAATCTTGGCATGGAGGATGAGGAGCGAAGCGTGCATAATGGTGATATGTAGCTCTTGAACCTCCACGCAACGGCTAAGGGCTTCGAAAGCATTATCCGGAGCGGAGGCACCGGAGGATCGAGTATTAGGTGCCAAGGGGTTGGAAACATCCGAAGGCGACCAGAAGGGGCGTATCTGGCTGAGATCGGCAAAAGACGAGGCATGCGGCCTTCTTGCGTCAAATCAGCGGAAAACTACAAAGCGGCAATCGCTGGAAGCGACGTATCAGCTTCGCAGGCGCGGAAGGAGCGGATCGGCGAACGTCGTGGCGGAAGGAGGCGGATCAGCGAATCGATTTGAAGCGGGATCAATAGGTGCTGACGTGGAATCAGACGGAAGGGGGGATCCGTGCGAAAACCTTATCGGATTGTCACACGCAGAACAGGAGGAAGCGAAATGGCGCAGTTGGGAAGCGGAAGAAGCGCATGCGTGGATTGGAGCAGCTACCGGAGGCAATGTGCAGGCGGTCCGGCATGTCGGACCAAAGTGATACGCTCTTGGAGAGGAATCCGGCAATGGGAAGGGCCAGCATAGGTGAGGGAGTGGAAGGAGGGAACGAGAAGAAAAGCTAGGGAGCAACCCTAATTTCCATACATCCGAGAATACTAAAAAAGAGTGCAGCACAATCCCTTATAAGTGCGGGGTGCGGATAACGAGAAAGCAGTGCGAATAATAAACTGTACATTTAACAGAATATAACATAACAAAATGCAAATAAGATAACCATGTCGGCGACGCGTCTTCGGTCTCACTTCCTCCAGACGGACTTGTCATCGTCTTCCTCCGCGTGTGGACTCGCCAAGGCGTCTCGTCGGCGTATGCATGTCTCATAGACATGTGCAATCAAACAAGGTGTGTGATGGAGATTATGATATATAGATCCTAACTTCCTAAGTCGTCAAATTTTTTGAGTATAGATATCAATTTTAGTTAGTGATGCAGAGCAGAGACAAGGACGAGCTTTGTGCTCATTCGGGGCTGATTTGGAGACTTACCATCTATGGCGTGCCCGGATCAACGATACGACTCCGTGTATGCGTCCGGATTCGGATTGCGAATCAATTTCATATATATCTTTGTACTTTTTGGATTTTATTTCATGTAGTTTTTGCCGCCACCCACCTTACAGTTGTCTGGCTGTGTGCAGCCCCAAAACAACCCAGATCTGGATTTTTCCAACTATAACCAGCCGCAAAGTCTTTTTTTATTTGTTGTCATTACTCCCCATCACGTGATCCACCTCCCAACAACCGGTCATCACGAAATTTGTCCAGATCTAGGCATTTCAGCCCAGATCCAGCCACTTACCTCTCTGATCCAGCATTCCTAATCCCCCAACTAGCCTTCCCTTACCCGATCCGGTCCACCAACCACCGGAACCCCTTTTTGAGCTCTCCAATATTCAGATTTGTTTTATTTACAGCAACCCTATTATTTGCATTGTGTTTTTGTATCGGTATTTAGTTCTAAATCATTGTTACAGTAGTTTATTACATGGTTGTTTGAGTGTTCAGTTTATTATATTTATTTGTGCATGGATTAATCTCTAACTGCAGGAAGAATTCATTTGTCGCGCACTCTTCCATTGGCCCTCCCCGCGGAGGAAAGCCTAAGCTTGTTTCGCCCTAAATAAATTATCTTTGTTTTGCTGTGAATTAACTGTGTGGTATGATTTTAATTTATTATTAAATTTGTGATCTAGCCATCGGATTTGCATAGCAAGTAGGGTTAGGTCGCAAATTTCCCGCCGCCTATAGATTCATCCTGCGTCGATTGGTATCAGAGGCAGGTTTCGCGCACTTTTTGATACGCAATCGTAGAGTCTATAGGTTTTTCATTATGTCTATGTATCACGATTATTCCTCTCCTCAATTTGGAGATCTCAAGTCCACTTGCACCTGCCCTCACAGAGCCCCGTCAGAGAGACCCTCACATTACTACGACAGTTATCCTCGATCGCAGCACACCACTTTCAGAGATCGTGTTAACCCACTGACACGACCCCACTATGCTAGAGACGATCAGTATGATGATTGTCGTCGTTCTTATCCGTATACACAACGGATCGTGTTGGTCCTTTGACACGACTTGGTTACCTTAGGGATGATTATTATGAGGATCGTCATTCTGAGAGAGATGTTGAAAGTCAGTTTTGTACTGTTGTCCCTTCTTTTGATGGCTCAACGAGTCCCGAACCTTTCAGTTATTGGCTCGTGGATATGGAGTATTATCTTGATCATTTTGAGATATTTGGTGAGCATCGCGTCAAGTTTGTGAAACTTAGAGTTTTAGATTAAGCGAGGGCTTATTGGGCTAATGATGCATCCTAAAATCTAAAATTGATTTTAAAAGGTAAAATCAGAGAACAAAATTAAATTGAGTGGTGGTAGTGAAAGTTTTACGAGTGATTGCATTCGATAATCGTCCAAGCTTTCACAAACGCATATAAATGTCCACGCTCGCTTGCATTCGACGATATAATTAATTTTTCCACAAGCATCGGCAAGGAGGGGAACAAGCACAGTTGTTTTTTGAATTATCGGCAAACAAGAGTAAAGTTAATTTAAGCAAACATCTCCTGATATTACTGGCCAAATAATATTGTGCATAACATTAAACTAATAACAAGGAGGTAAGAGTTTGTGTGGGAATTATACCTGGCCCGTGCGCAAACAACATGAGCCCCAAAGAGGCTGACTGAGTCTAACCCGAGATAGAGATGGCTGCAGGCCCGGGTGGAGGAGAAACGGAGGCAGGTTCGGTGGAGGAGAAGCGGGAACACGGGTCGGGGTTAGCGGAACAGAAGGTCGGCCTGCCTCAATACGCCGGAGGAGCGCCAGGAATATTATTGTCGACGGTCGACTGGCTCCAGGCTGGGAGGTCGGAGGCGCCGATGCGGTGATGTCGTTGTACGGGGCAAAGGAAGGCTGCCACCTGGAGGCTCACTGGGAGTTGATCTGCCCACGGCAAGGTGCGTCGAAGTCGTCGGAAGGGGGAATCGGGAGGAGTTGTAGGATGGAGAGGGATGCTGATGCCGTTCAGTGCTGTGGCCGCTCGATCCCGTCAGAGGTGGCACGAAAATGTGTCGTCGGAGGTCACCGGGACAGGGGAAGGCAGCGGCGAGTAGCGAAGTGGCGAGGGAGAAGAGGTAACGGCGGGGAAGTCGCGTCGGGTGAGGAAAACGACGAAGTCTACAGTGACTCGTCGTTTTCCTCTTTTCCCAGGCTCCTATTTTCAGAGGGGGGAACCATTTAACTCATGGGAAAACAGGAGAAAAAAAGGAACAGTAAATGGCTGTTCTAATTCATGGATGTTACCGGGCTAGTTTTAATTGAAATTGATGAAGGGAAATGAAGGTTCTTGGTTTCAAGAAACTCGTATGCGCATTTGGCCAACTTTGGTAACTGCCCAAATTTTGAAATATTAATCTATCTTTTATAATTTCAAAAAAATAATTATAATAATAATTTATGTTTAACTTGTTACGAATCTCACTTGCTTAATTTAACGCTACTCCTAATTTGACGGACCTATCCATTCATGATCTTATTGGTCGGTCGCTCCAATAAGTCCAACAACGGTGCGCAAATAACAAACGTGATACAACATGCGAAATAAACATAAAATGCGTGAAACAGTGCGCTACAAAAAATACAAAAAATAAACTGAAATAAAGATGCAAACATGGGTTGCATCAATTCTCCCGGGGTTGACAGGACTCGACCTGTCGAGAATATGACGAAACCCGCCACTGAAAGAACTAAAAACTGATTCGAGGTTTTGCTGAATCGCTGCCCTGCTGTGGTTGGTGGAGCACGGGAAGGACTCGTCGTTGTTGCACATGACCTGAAGGTACAACCTCTTTCCTGAAAGTTGCAGGAAACCAAACTCCAGTGGAAAAAGATAACTCGTGGTGCTAAAGTCAACCATGGAGTTATAGTTGTCCAAAGGTACTCTCAAACCATTAGTCATAATTTGATGCAAAATACATAGATGGCCAGTAAAAAATAGAGCAACAAATAAAGGAGCATCAAAAAGTAGGGAAGAGGGTGGAACAAAAGAGCAAAGTGAGAAGCAACACAGAGAGTAAGCAAGAATAACAAGTGGAATCATTAAATCATACAGCGTCATACGCGCGTCTACCAGACAGCTACGAGCGTCTGCAAAATCAAGACAAATCATCCCAATGATAACACTCATGAGAATCCAGCTAGCGCGACCAATTGTAAAACCATTCTAAAATTTATCGTTTAAAATCAACCAGAGGAATCCTGTAAAATGTGTCCCTATTAAGAGTAAAAATTCTTCTAAATGTTTCAATTTCCCGAATGTTTCAATTTCCCGACTAGGGCTAACCCAAAAAAAATTCAAAGCTCATTTGATGAAGCCCTAAATGCTCACTTACACTTATGGGGTAACGGTGCGAACTAAACATGTGATCGCCAAATATAAAATCAACGTGTGGTGGTGCTGGTAGATCATCTAGAGTGGATGACTCACCGGAGCCAAGTGCGTCTTCCTGGAGTAGGGGTCCAGGTAGAAGTGCGGCACTAAATAATAGTGGTGTAGTGGTAACTAAGGAAGATGAGGGCGATGGTGACGACGAGGTCCTCCCAGGAGCCTTAGGTACAAGACTATTCTTCTGGGGAAGAAGAACAATTTTGCGCTCATGGTGATCGAATGAATGGGAGTTCCTTACACCATCATGCCCGACGCGCCTATCGTACTGTCATGCTCTACCTAACAAGATATGGCAGACATCGATAGGGGCGACATCACAAAGAATAGAATCCTGGTACACATCCCCGATAGAGAACTCTACGAGACAATGGAGAGTAACGGACATAGTCATGTGACTATTAACCCCAGATAAGTGGTAGGGTCGCTCCGAGGGGTGCGACTCGAGTCCTAGCTTCTCAACCATACGTTTGGAAACGAAATTTTTCATGCTACCGCTGTCAATGATGATGGAACAAAAATGTCCCCGAATGCGCGCAGTAGTGCGAAAAATCTCGTGTCTCTGAAAATCATACTCAGTGGTCTCACGAGAGGAAATCAAACTATATCAAATGACACGAACTAAGTGCTCAGCTTGTTCTCCCTCGACCTCAATAACGTTATCCAACTCGGGCTCAGACTCAGGTTTGGAGTCATTAACGAAAACTCCATATTCTGACTCACGCCCATCAGAGGAATCAGTAATTGCGACGAAGTGGCGTCGTGGGCACCTAGAAGATTTGTGCTCATGCTCCATACACTTGAAGCATCGGAATACTCCAGTGTTGGGCTTGGATCTCATGGGCTCCTTACCTCGGGTGAGGACAGTGGGAGGAGCTGGGGTCCCAGTGGTGACAGGAGGAAGAGGATCAGTATTCATAGAGGTGGGTGCAGTGATGGTGGTGCTCGAGGAAGGCCTATCAGTAGACCTATGCCCGGATGTCCTCTTCTGAAGTGAGGCATCCACGCTACGTGCTCGACTAGACACTTCACCAAGTCTCTAAAGTCGTGCAACTCTAACTCACCCCTTATCACATAGCGGAGCCCGTTCAGGTAACGGGACACTGTCATATCATCCTCCTCGTGCAAGTATAATCTAGACTGCAACACTAAAAACCAGTGGGTGTACTCATCAACGGAAAGCTTGTCCTGTCGAAGGTTGTGGAACCTTCGATAAAGAGTTTGCAGATAATCTGGGGGGACATATCGTTTTCGCAGTTGCAACTTAAACTCTACCCACGTGGTGATAGGTGTTAGGCCCAAGGTGTATCGGGTACGCTCAGGTTGAACCCACCACACTAGAGCTGGTCCTTTAAGCCTAAGGACAGCATACTCGACTTGCCGATTCACAGACATTTGTTTCCATGCAATGAACCTTTTCACACGCTCACACCAATCTAGGCACTTCTCGGGCTCTACGTGACCCTCAAAATCACCTACGTCAAGCTTAACTTTATCGTCCCAACGGGGTTGGCGACGGATTCCAAGGTCAGGCTGTGCAGGATCTGCGGGTCTCGGATTTTGTTCCTCTTGCCTAGGATTTTGATGAGGCGGATTTAGTCTCAGATGACGTTCAGCTTCTAGGTTATTAACGGTGGTTCTCAAGTTATTTACTATGTGGTTCGTGTCTCTCACGTTGGCGGTGAGTGCTTCTACCGTCTTCATCAGCTCACTCATTCGGTTAGCGAGGTCACCTATGGTGGCATTTATACAATCGATGCGACCCTCCATTTTTTTTAAGAAAAATAGAACTTAATAATAACGTTTTTTTAAAAAAAAAAAGAGGACTCGAAATTTTTTTACAGATTTTAAAAAAAAACTTTTGTTTTTTTTTGAAAAACAAATTTTTTAAAAAAACAACTAAATAAAATTAAAACATGATCGTTTGATTCACAATAGGAGTGAATCGAACCGACCTCCGATACCAAACTGATGCATCCTAAAATATAAAATTGATTTTAAAAGGTAAAATCTGAGAACAAAATTAAATTGAGTGGTGGTAGCGGAAGTTTTACGAGTGATTGCATTCGATAATCGTCCAAGCTTTCACAAACGCATATAAATGTCCATGCTCGCTCGCGTTCGACGATAAAATTAATTTTTCACAAAGCATCAGCAAGGAGGGAATAAGCACAGTTTTTTTGAATTATCGGCAAACAAGAGTAAAGTTAATTTAAGCAAGCATCTCCTGATATTACTGGCCAAATAATATTGTGCATAACATTAAACTAATAACAAGGAGGTAAGAGTTTGTGCAGGAATTATACCTGGCTCGTGCGCGAACAACACGAGCACCAAAGAGGCTGACTGAGTCTAACCCGAGATAGAGATGGCTGCAGGCCCGGCTGGAGGAGAAACGGAGGCAGGTTCGGCGGAGGAGAAGCGGGAACACGGGTCGAGGTTAGCGGAACAGAAGGTCGGCCTGCCTCAAAACGCCGGAGGAGGCCCAGGAATATTGTTGTCGACGTCAACTGGATCCATGCTGGGAGGTTGAAGGCGCTGATGCGGTGATGCCGCTGTACGGGGCAGGGGAAGGCTGCCACCGGGAGGCTCACCGGGAGTTGATTTGCCCACGACAAGGCTCATTGAAGTCGTCGGAAGGGGGAATCGGGAGGAGTTGTAGGATGGAGAGGGATGTCGATGTCGTTCAGTGTTGTGGCCGCTCGATCCCGTCAGAGGTGGCCCGAAAATGTGTCGTCGGAGGTCGTTGGGACAGGGGAAGGCAGCGGCGAGTAGCGAAGTGGCGAGGGAGAAGGGGTAACGGCTAGGCAGTCGCGCCGGGTGAGGAAAACGACGAAGTCTACAGTGACTCGTCGTTTTCTTCTTTTCCCAGGCTCCTTTTTTCAGAGGGGGGCCAGCATTTAACTCATAGGAAAACAAGAGGAAAAAAAGAAACAGTAAATGGTTGTTTTAATTCATGGATGTTACCGGGCTAGTTTTAATTGAAATTGATGAAGGGAAATGAAAGCTAGGGAAATGAAGGCTCTTGGCTTCAAAAAACTCCTATGTGCATTTAATTTGGCCAACTTTGGTAACTCCTGAAATTCTGAAATAATAATCTATCTTTTATAATTTCAGAAAAATAATTATAATAATAATTTATTTTTAACTTGTAACGAATCTCACTTGCTTGCTTAATTTAACACTACTCCTAATTTGACGGACCTATCCATTCATGATCTTATTAGTCGGTCACTCTAATAAGTCCAACAACGGTGCGCGAATAACAAGAGCGATACAACATGCGAAATAAACATAAAATGCGTGAAACAGTGTGCTACAAAAAATACAAAAATAAACTGAAATAAAGATGCAAACATGGGTTGCATCAGGTAGCAATGAGAGGACCCGCGAGCGAGACCGTCTTCGTCGCATCACTGGTTTGGCAGACGTGAAGCGTATATTGTGTCAGAGGTATCTGCCTTCGTCATATCGGAGTCGCTTGCTCGACCAATTATTTTCCCTCAAGTAAGAGTCAATGTTTGTCGCTGAGTATAGGGATCGCTTTGATGAGTTAGTTGTGAGGAGCGATCTCCAAGAGGACCTAACAATAACCACTACCAGATTTCGGTCTGGGCTTTGATCTGACATTCATACTAAGGTAATTTATCATAGCTCGGAGTCCCTCAAGCAGACATATCAACTCGCCCGTCGTTATAAACAGTCATTGAGATTCACAAGAGCTGGTCGATGGGATTCTCACCTTGACCTCCGCAGTACAAGCCACACCCATACCGAGGTCACCACGACCCCTACCACTATCCTGCCAGCCACGACAGAAGTGATACCTGATGCGGATTACTCTCACCCCAGCTTACTTATTAAAGGCGCAACAAGGCGCAAAAGGGTCTTGGAGCCTACACGCAAGGCTCAAGGCGCAGGCGCGCGCCCGAAGAAGGCAAGGCGCAACCACATTCATTTTAAATAATCGGCATCAAACATAAATTCATCTTTTTGAACAGGTTCTTTATATATTCTACTCATTAGTCATTCATTACTATCATTTATATCTCTTAAAAAATAAATCAAAATGGTCTCTTGCATCATATCTAAGTATCAATGATCGGTTATGTTTCAAGAACACTAAATTGTATAAAAATTAATGAATTCTTACATCATTTTTTCATTATTTTGAAAACAAAAGGTTTACATCAAAAATCGCATTCATGTGCGCCTTTAATGTCCAAAGGCGCAAAAAATGCACACGAAGGCGCAAACCTTTGAGCCTGGTGACCCTGAAGCCTTAGGCGTGCCTTTAACAACATAGTCAGTGAGGTGTTTAGCCAAGTGAGTGACCTATCTCTTGTTTCTGACCCACCACTTGTGACCCCGACTGAGAGCGAGCCTGAGCGACCTGCTGAGTCTGTAGTGTTGTGCCCCTCACCCACACCTCCTGTCATATACCGGGTTAGTTAGCACCCCAACCACAGACCCATTTTTGACACCGCATTCACGGATCCATTCTTGAGTGCAGGTCTGTGTCGCTCCCCTATTGTCATTACCCAGAGTCACATCACGATTGAGAGCCCAGAGCCGGATGTGGATCTCGTAGTGATTATGTCACTCATTCACGGGGACACGACCCCTTACGATGGTACTAACATGGAGGATCATGACCCTAGTGACGAGTTTTATGATGACCCCCCTGTTGATCCTCCTGATGAGCCACCACATCCTAGTGATAATGCAATTCGAGCGAGACGCTTGTTTATGAGTTTTGAGTTATTGGAGTCTCTTTCGCTATCATCTATAGCCTTGCCCCGGAGAATTGATTTTGTGTGGAGCATAACGTATGTAGGGCCTTCCCTGAGTACGCTTGAGCATACACATTTTGAGAACTTATCTTATGGCGCATCGCACCCTCGATGAGTTTAGGGACACGGCACCCGCTGACTCACCCGATGAGTTCTTCCTTGTCGGGGACACTCACCACACTCGAGAGTCACGTCTTCTAGTTAATGTGCATAATCTTCATTCAGGTGGTCGCCTCATTCACGATGACTTCTCGTACACACCTCCTGGTGAGCCCCCTGATGTGTCACGTTCCCTGAGAGACATTTGGCTCTTTACGAGCTCGTATTTGAGTATAGTTGTCTTTCACGATCATCTGAGCACTCATCACACGCGGGATAAGTTTTTCTACACTCCACCGAGCGAGCATCCGGATAGGCCACCATATTTTAGAGAGGTCTCAGTCATTATTAGACTTTCCCGTAGTATGTACGTTGTGTCGGTCATGTGTCATTTGCATGAGTTTGTTGAGTCTTTTCGTCATCTTTTGCATGAGTCTGTTGTCTTGTCTGTTCATCGTTTGCATGTGTGTCATGAGTCGGTCCGACGAATAATCCATATCAGTAATAAATCTTGTAAATCACATGCGGATGTTCATTGGCAAGTGCAGGTACTTCATAAAGCCGAGCAGGTGATGGTAAGAATCTGCGTTGTGAGGCTCCGTGCGAGGCTTGTTAAAAGCTTGAGTGTTAGGCGAATGGGCTCCTACTCAGTACTGAGACGCATTGGGTCAAATGCTTATGATCTGGACATCCCCGCGAGCATGGGTACCCATATTGTGTTCAATGTCGAGGACCCGATGCCATACTTTGTACCTCATGAGTATTCAGGACCACATCTTGGCATCCCTCCCGAGCCTGTACCACCGTTTTTACCACCAACCACTCAGTTTACCCCCGAGCCCTTGCCACCACATTCATTGCCCTGTGCTCAGCCCATTTCTGACTCCGACTTATCCGGGATCCTGTCTCCAACGGTTCCACCATTGGCACCTCAGATCCCACCGGATCCTTCTGTTAATGTCATTCTTGTCTCGGCATCAAGGCGAACCAAGGCGAGCTCTGGGCGCCTTGACGCTTAGGCGACGCTTAGGCGACGCTTAGGCGACACTAAGGCGAGCAAGTCGCAAGGCGCCAATTTTTTTTTTTTAAAAGGCAGTATATAGACTGCAGTTATTATAATAACCGCAGTCTATAGTCTGAAGGATATAGACTGCGGTTATTATAAACACCGCAGTTTATAGTACACATGATATAGACTGCGGTTTTATAATAACCGCAGTGTATAGTATACATGTTATAGACTGCGATTTTATAATAACCGCAGTCTATTCTCTACAGGCTATATACTGCGGTTAATAGAATAACCGCAGCTTATATCCTTAAGACTATAGACGACAGTTATTAGAATAACCGCAGTCTATATTCGTCTATAGACTGTGGTTACTATAATAACCGCAGTCTATAGCATGTCTGTCATACTTTACACTGCGGTTATTATAATAACCGCAGTCTAAAGCTTCATTCTTTTAGATAATGTTTAACAAGTACCAACACATTCAGAGATTTTTTTTCTTCATAGCAAACTAGCAGTTAGCAGTAAGCAACTAAGAATAGCTTCTGATATATGAACAGTTAGCATTAAGCAACTAACTAAACATAACAGTTAGCAGCTAAGAATAGCTTCTGATATATCATATATGGACAGGTAGCAGTTAGCAACTAACTAAGCATAGCAGTTAGCAACTAAGCATAGCTTCTGAATCTTCTGATATCATGAATTCATGATACCTTCATATCTCAATTCTCAACACATGATATGACAAGAAGTAGGCTAGTAGCAAGCACTAATGTTCCAACTTCCAATATTATGTATTCATGAATCATGATATCTCAAATCCTCAATTCTCAAACCTCAATACATTCATACATATCTCAAATACCATGAAGCAATAACCATGTAATAGTAAGAAAAAACAATAACAATCAATGATCAAGACTCAAGACAGACTTCAGAGAAAGCAATAACAAAAAATGGAACACAAAAATATCATAGTCTAGTACTGTGGTCAAATCCAAAATGTCTTCATCCATTGCACAATAGCATATTAGCATGAATAATATTTTTAACATAAAATTTAAATAATCATAAAAGATCAACTAGAATCATCATCTAGTAAATCGTCATTGACATTGCATGTGATTGGTTGGTTTGAGGTACTCGTCATTTGCCCATAATTATCATAAATATCTGCATCATCACTGGCAAATACAAAATGATCTAAATCTTCATCCTCTTGAGCTATTAATTCATTTAGTTGACGATTAGTTCCAACTCCACTTCGTAAATTTCGAGCCTCAGTTCTAAGAGCTCTCTCTACAGCGTCCCATGTGAGATTATCATCATCAAAAACTAGAGCTTCCTCTGGTTTGTTCACCATCGACTCACTACTCCAGTCGAGCTCATCAAGCACCAAAGGGTTGTAATTTCTTCTATTTTTACGTCTTTCTTGGAATCGTGCTTATAGACGACGATTATATTGGATGTATACAAGATCAATAAGTCTTTGATGTTCCAATCTATTTTTTTTCTTTGTGTGAATCTGAATCAAGATAATTTCAAACTTATTGATAAATTAGTAAATATAATATATTAAAATATATATTGAATATTTGTATACTAACAAACTCAAAAGTACTCCAATTGCACTCACAACTAGAAGAACAACATAAGTCAATTATGCGCAATGCTACCTTTGTAAGGTCAACATTTGGTCCTCCATGTGCACCCCACCAGTCCACTACTCATTTAAGACAAATATAAATTATTTGACATATAAATAATTTAAGAAAAAAACGTAAACAATACTTATTTGGATTTAAGGTGGTTTGTTGTCTAATAGTCATAAGCTTTTCAAAACTATTCTGAGATGTTTTGTAGTTAGTACCTTGCTCGGCAATCTTGTCTTGCAATTCTTGATCAGGCACTAGTCTTGCGATAACATCATTGAAAGCATCTTGAAATTTTCAGGCATCATCATTATTTTGTTCATCGTATTCAAAATATTTGCTTGGATTTATAAACAAAGCTGTCATATACAATTTTTTGCTTCATTTGATTTATCCATCTATTTTCAACAATCTCAATAATTTTTTTAAATAATCTTTCTTTGTTATCAAAATGTTGTTTGATCTTTTGTTTGGCTTCTTCCATTGCAACATATACTTCAGTCATAGCCGGTCTTTCATCTCCATCTACTAATCGCAAAACGGCAATTAGTGATTTTCCTCCTTTTAGGCAATCTCTTACTCCATTCCAAAAATTAGTTGAAAGTATTATTTCAACAATCTGTTTTTCGGCTTCAGTTTTTGCCAAATTAGCGGCATTCCATGAGGGCGACACAAAAAATAATTTCAGCTTCTCCTCATGCTTAAGCACACTTTGTAAAGTAAGGAACGATGTTGCAAATCTAGTTACTGAATGCCTCACTAGATCGCCGCCTATAGTAGTCCTTATTGCATCAAGTAAACGAGTGTGTCTGTAGATGAAATTTATAATCATTCTTGCCTTTCTTATAACAGTTTTGTTATGTTGTAGCTTGTCTATATCCTCTAGCATGAGATCAATGCAATGAGCTGCACGAGGAGTCCAGAATAATGTAGGTCTTTTTCCATTAAAATTTTACCAGCTGCCTTGTAATTGGAAGCATTGTCAGTCACCACCTGCAGAGTGCAGACAACATAACTTTGTAATTATTGAAAGTTGTAGATTATTAAATTTGAAATATAAAAATTACTAAATTAATGAAACCAAAAAAATTACTTAAACAACACACTGTGCTCCTATCTCTCTAAACTTACTATCAAACAACTGGATGCAACTACGGAACTCAAAAAATAGGATCCTTCTGGACAGTTGACTAGGAAATTGATCAAATGTCTCCGTCTCCTGTTTGTCCAACCATCTGACATAAGTGTGCATCTTTACTAATGTATTCACCAGTCTTTCTTTTATGATCGGCTTTCCATAACTCCGCACGTGAAATTGGTACAGCTTCAACTTGTTCAACCTTGACAATAAAATGAAAGTAAATAATCATACAAATAACTGAGAAAACCAAATTTTAAAATACAAAAAACGAGAGAAAAGTAGAGAGCTAATACCATTCTTTTTTCTAATCCAGAATAGCCCATTCTGGAAGCAGTATGAAAGGTCTTTCGTGTTTTTGCTCTCTCAGTATTAACCTTATTTTTCTCCTACACAAATAAATATGTGTTAATACTTAATTTGCTTATAAGTTATAAAGTTAAAAAATGATATAAAACATTGAATTTAATAAGAACACATAACCATATATTCTGTAGTAGTGCGATGGTCGACAAAAACTCTCCAGTCTTCGGCAGCAATAAAACTATACTTGACAGGAACATTGTATCGATGCTCCAAATCAACATTTTTTACATAATTGATAAAAAGTTTGGATTTCCAAGTCCTCCAACTCTCACCCATGCTTTTCATTAATGTCTTGTAATGACCATCAATATTATCAAAATAAATCTGAAAATAATAGACAATATCAATTAAAAATTAACTAAAACACCAAAGATATATAATCACTGATAACAAGGTTACGTACATTTAATTCTGCGCATATTTGATCTTTAATTTGTTTATCAACATCCTTCTATGCAACATATGTAATTGACACATAACACTTCACACGAGATCTCATATAACTCATCAATTTATTTGTTTCAGGCCCGAGAATAATGCGGTCATCATCACGGAAAGAAATAATAAGGTTCTTCCCCTCTATCCTAAGTTTATTCAATTCATTCATTTTCGTGAAGCCTCTTGTTGACCTCGATGAAGATCTTTTATCCGACATTTTCCTGAAAAACCCTAAAAAAACCTAAACCATACAAAAACCTAAACAAAATTCATACAAAACCGCAATGATATTGAGCTACTAGTTACTACCACACAATCACAATTCACACATATAAATATATATGTTACTATGTTAGTATGTTACTCAGGAGGTTAGACATGTATAATAAGGGTTAAACTGCAATATTTCGGCACATTGTGTTGTTTATAACTTCATATACATTTAGAATAGCAAGGAGAGCAGAAACTTGAACACAATGTTTATACTACATTACTAATTTACTACTACAGTACTACTACTAGTCTACTAATAAAGTAATAAACTAATAATAATAAAAACATTAGGAGTTTAGCACAGACCACAGAGATCAAAAGTTCAAAACAGAGAAAATGTATTAAGAAATAGTATACCTAAATGAGAACATTAGTTTTGTCGAAAAAGAATCGTCAAATCGAAACAAAGGAGAGCAGAAACTCGAACAAAATCGCTTTTAGGGTTTCTCGCAAAGCGCAGCGACCGTAAAAAGAAGAACCAAAAACTCGGGGAAACACTAGATTTTTACGACTCACGGTTAAAATTTAAAAATAGATAGTATAGACTGTGATTTATGCATAAACCGCAGTCTATTCTGAAGTTCAGGGTAGAATAGACTGCGTTTATTGTCAAACAACCGCAGTCTATTTGATGAATTATAGACTGCGGTTGTTTTATAAACCGCAGTCTATTTCCTGATTTGCGATTCGACTGTGGTTTATCTATGAACCGCAGTCTATTTTACACTGAACCCTAGCATAGATTGCGGTTCTCGTAACAACCGCAGTCTATTCTCTGATTCAAGGAATAAACTGTGGTTTTAAAATAACCGCAGTATATGCTCGGGTTCATGTAATAGACTGCGGTTGTTTCATAAACCACAGTCTATTTGAGAATAGACTGCGGTTTATATATAACCCACAGTCTATACTACACTGACCCCTAGAATAGACCGCGGTCTATTCTCTGGTTCATGGAATAAACTGCGGTTTTAAAATAACCGCAGTATATGCTCGGGTTCATGGAATAGACTGCGATTTATATATAAACCGCAGTCTATTCTCATATTTTTATAAAAAAAAACGCTAAACGCTTTGTTTACAATTGGGCGTCGTGACGCCTAGGCGACGCCATGACAAGACTGGTTAATGTTGAGAGATGAGATTATCACTGAGATCTTTACGCATTAGTCCATCGCCTCTACAGACGGTCGTGTGTGCCGCTACCTGGTTTGCTGGCCCGGACAACCCTTCATTGACGACACCTGGATGCTACCAGCGGAGCTTGATCGACTCGCCCTGGACTTCAACTTCAGTATGACCGTCTCCGTTCATTGGAGATGGAAGCTTTTCAATCCGAAGGAGTTGATTGGTGAGGACACTCTTCCATCGACGACACTTGGACGACCTCCGGTAGACCTCTTCGAGTTTTACCTGACATACAGCGAGAGAATTTTGATCTCTATTCATCGGAAATGAATTCTTTCAAAACGGGGAGATTTATGCGGAGCAGAGACGAGGACGAGCTTTGGGCCCATTAAGAGCTGATTTGGAGACTTACCATATATGGTGTGCCCAGATCAATGATCTGACTCTGTGGAAGCGTTCGGACTCCGTATTCGCGTTGCGAATCAATTTCATATATATCTTTGTATTTTTTGGATTTAATTTCATGTAGTTTTGGCCCCGAGACCAACGACCAATCATAATCGTTGATTCCGGGTGCCCTAATTTTTATTTCTTATAAATAAGAGGTTTGGGGTTGTCGTCATTCTCATTGTTGAATGTTTGGAGAAGAGAGTGTCTTCCTTCATTTCGGTGATCTCCTTCGCGGTGTCGACTCCGTGGAACCCCTTGGTGACGACTTCTTGGGTAAGGTCTTGCATCTTTTTTTTCTCCCCCCCCCCCACCTTTCTTATTTTGTTGTTCAGCCGCCACCCTCCCTGCAAGAATTTGTCCCTGCTACCCAGCCCGGCCAGCCCACCGCACCACTTCCCCCCCCCCCAGATCAGCTGTCGGCCTCCCCGGATTGTCCCTCCAACCACCCCTATCATAATCGCCTCCCTATTTCCCTGCACAACCACCGTTCCCCTCTTTTTCCCCATCAGATCCAGCCTGCTACCCATTTACAAACTCCCCCTCCTTGCTGTCTAGCCCTGCCGCCACCCACCACACAGTTGTCTGGTTGTGTGCAGCCCCAAAACAGCCCGGATCTGGATTTTTCCAGCCACAACCAGCCGCCAAGTCTTTCCTTATTTGTTGTCATTACTCCCCATCATGTGGATCCACCTCCCAACAACCGGTCATCACCAAATTTGTCCATATCTTGGCATTTCAGCCCAGATCCAACAACTTACCCCTCTGATCCAGCCTTCTTAATCCCCAACCAACCTTCCCCTTACCTGATCTGGTCCACCAACCACCGGAACCCCTTTTTAAGCTCTCCAATATTCAAATTTGTTTTATTTACAGTAGCCTATTATTAGTATTGTGTTTTTGTATCGGTATTTAGTTGTAAAGCATTGTTACAGTAGTTATTACATAGTTATTTGGGTGTTCAGTTTATTATAGTTATTTGTGCGTGAATTAATCTCTAACTGCAGGAAGGATTCATTCGATGTGTGCTCTTGTTTCGGCCCTCCCCGCAGAGGAAAACCAAAGCTTGTTTTGCCATAAATAAATTATTTTTGTCTTGCTGTGAATTAACTACGTGGTATGATTTTAATTTAATATTTAATTTGTGATCTGGTCGTCGGATTTGCATAGCATGTATGGTTAGGTCGCAGATTTTCCGCCGCCGATAGATTCGTCCTGCGTCAGTTAGTTTGTTATGTTGATTCAAAGGAGAGGGTTTGTGGAAGGTCGCCAGGTAGACCCAACATTGGAAAAGATGTGAAGTTACAGAAACTTACAAAGAATGAAAAAGGACTCGGTCACCTAAGGATACAGAGATGAGGAATTTTGTGACATGTAATTAAGAAATAATCTCACGGTATTGTTATAGGTAGATTACCGTCCCATTGTCATTATAGACCGAGGAAAAAGAATATATATCTTCAATTCACAAATCTAAGTGCAGTCGAAAATTTTCATGCTTCGTGATGTGTACTAGATTGGTTATTTCACATGTTACCAGTGTACTGCAATTCATGGGCAATTCAGAAAGTCATATTGGGATGCAGTGAAATGGATTTTGAGATACATAAAGCTAGCACAAATGTGAGTTTGTGATGCAACCTGTGGCAAATCTTTTTAGTTTTTTTATTATACCTGTATTTTTTTTTGCCGCGCATGTCTTTGTGTTTAGTTAGATGATTATGTTTTGTATCGCGTATATTATTAGCGCAATTTTTGTTCAGCTCGTTGGTGTGACCGGCCAGCGAGACTTTAAATGCATAAGTCTGTTAATTAGGAGGTAGCTTATATAGGGTAAGCTAATTTGATTAACTATTTTTATTTAGAAATATAAGTCACAAAATCAGCCCCTTTAAAGTCCACCTAATTGCTGGCCCATTTAATGAAAGCCCGTCTTATTCTTCCTCAAATGAAATCTATCAATAGCAATCTTAACCCTAAAATTAGGTTATAAAAGGAAAACCCCCCTTCCCTGTTATGGGCGGCTGGAAATTGAACTGAACAGACACTTTTTGGTTTCATTCAGTTCTCATCAAGTGCCGCCTAGCACCCCTGCTGCTTAATCCACGAGGGAAGCACCGAGCATACCTCCAGCGTCCATCTCCTCCGTCAAATCCACCTTCCAGCTCTCCTTTCAACGCCGAACTCCTCACCTGAAGCTCCTGAAATTCTGTCCAGCATCAACGCCGCCCCTGGAGGTCTTCCTGGGGACGGCGAACACTTTCCTGCCCGATCTTAAAGGGTGCGTCCCCTCCTCCACCATGTTCGACGTCACAGTCGCCTGAAGTCCTCCCGTCCAGAGCCGTCGTCGTCCTCTACAGCCCTCCTAGGGCACCGACGACCTCCTCAGCATCCTCCTACAGCAGAATCAGGAAACATCCGGTGTTCCACCTTTCTTCCCGTCGGACACAGCCTTATTCTTGAGGACACTGCTACTTCCCAAGGTCCAGACAGGCTCCAGATTGTCCTCCCCTCCCTATTACTAACCTTTCGAGTGATTCGAGACAGCCCAATTCTTGAGGGCCTGTGCACCACTATTGTCACTCATCCACTTGTGGTAAACCTCTTCATCTCCTCTCCCATACATTAGTATTTTTATGCTCAGATTTTTAAATGATCATTTAATTATTTAGAGTGTGTCTGGCTTATTTTATCTCCTAATTATCGTCATTACATATCCGTGTTGCCACTCTTGAATGTTATGCATGTGGATTCGTGAATTCATAACATTATTATGCATGTGCGGTAATATTATGTTCGCGAGCAACGCCTTGGTCATTGGCCGTTTAAAATATCCCGTGAAATCCCTTCATGCCATAATTATTTTAAAAGATCGCATTTTATTATCGTTGAAACCTACAACCCTTACCTTGGTTCACGTCAGTTTGGTGTGGCTGCTGGGATATCTCACTCCTATCGTGGGATAGCCGGGCGGCGGTCGTTTTCAAAATCTCAAAGTTTGAGAGTTTTAAAATTTAAGTTATGGATTCGAGAGTGGGACACAGAGGGAAGTTTGTGAAACATGGGTAAGCGTATGGAAGAACTCGTGATCACTGTCACTGCACTCTCTGTCTCCATGAGAGATATGAACCAAGTCATGTTAGGGTTACGTACCTCGGTCAATAACCTCGAAGCACAACATCATCTAGGGGATCCTTCTGCACATCCCCCTACACCTCCACCACCAGAACCCCAACCAGCACATCACGAAAATTGGAATCCACCTAGGTGGGATACTGGTATTAAATTAAATGTTGGGGATTTTGAGAGCACACTAGAGCCTGAGGTGTGTCTTGACTGGTGCGAACGACTTGAGCAATTCCTCTGCTGGAAGCGCACACCTGCTCACTAGTAGGTGGAGTATGCTACCTTAAAGCTGAAGGGCCCCGCACTCATATAGTGGGGGCAGGTTGAGCGGATGCGGTACACTATGGGACAACCAACTATCAACATCTGGGTTGAGTTCAAAGCTCAACTCAAGAGAAGGTACATCCCCGCTGATTTCATGCAGACTTGTATCGTAGGTACCACAACCTACGACAAGACAAGCAGACCATCGACGAGTACACGAACGAGTTCCTTATCCTCCAGTCATGCTTAGATCCGAAGGAAGAAGACCACATGGTCGTGGCCCGTTATCTTAATGAGCTGCGATATGTGACACAATACCAATTAGAGCTTCACAATTTCCGAGACCTGGGAGAGATTTCCAGCCGAGCTCGTAGAGTGGAGGCCCTCCAAAAGAGAACATTTGGTCAGAGATCTACTAATGGACCTAGGTCTACTAATAGACCTGCTTCGATACCACCACTGCATCCGCATCTGGTCTTTCGGATCCCCCTCCCCCGCTTGCCATTACTGGGGCACCGACTCTTCACACTGGCCCCTCTCGAGGTAAGGAGACCATGGGAGCCGACCCAACACTGGAGTATTCCGCTGCTTCAAGTGTATGGAACCTGGGCACAAATCTTTTGAGTGTCTGCGACGTCACTTCATCACAATAATTGATTTCACCACTGAGTGTGAACCTGAGTATGGAGTCTTCCTTAGTGACTCCCAGCCTAAGCCCCTGTCCGAGGCTGAGAGCACTATCGAGGTCGAGGGCGAGCAAGCAAAGCACTTAGTCTGTGCTCTTCACTCTAGTTTGGTTTCCTCCAGCGAGACAACTGAGTCTGACTCTCGCAGAAAGGAAATTTTTCGCACTACCGCCTGCATTCAGGGATACTTTTGTTTCATTATTATTGATAGTGGTAGCATGAAGAACTTTGTTTCTCAATATATGGTAGATAAGTTAGGGCATGTGACACGCCCCTTGGAGCAATCGTACCACTTAATCGGGGTTAGTAGTCCTTTTAATATACCTGTGACTCATCATTGTCTGGTGGAGTTCTTTATCGGGGACGTGTATCGTGATTCTGTATTATGTGATGTCGCCTCCCATCGATGTCTCCCACATTCTTCTGGGACGGCCATGGCAGTATGACCGACAAGTCCTGCATAATGGTGTGAAGAACTCTCATTCCTTTGATCACCATGGGCGCCAGGTTATTCTTCTTCCCCAGAAGAATGGTCTTATTCTTAGGGCACCTGGGAGGACCTCGTCATCATCTACTTCGCCTTCTTTAGTCACCACTACACCACTCATGTTTAGTGCTACACTACGGTCTGGGGCCCCATTCCAAGAAATTGTGTCTGAGTAATCCATCTTCGGTGCTCTAGAAGCACCATGATGGGAATCCATCGGATCGTGCACATGATGGGGCGGGACCCACGTTCATTTATTCCCGCCGGAAGACGTGATCGGATCGCCGATCCGACCCCGCGGTTGCGTCCGGCACGTCGCCGCGAATCAGATTTATATATTTATGTATTTTTTTTGGACACGTACTTATTTTATTTAAGGGCAAACCACCGGCCAATCATAGCCGTTGGATGGAATGCCCTCATGCTTGTTTTCTTATAAATAGGACTAGTGGCTGCCTAGGGTTGGCATTGCTGAAGTTGGAGAGCCTCTTCCCTACTTCCGGTGGTCTTCCGCGGTGCCGACGCCGTGGACCCTTGGTGCCGACGCCTTGGGGTAAGTTTCCTCTTCCTCTCCCTCGTTTTTTTCCTCCCCATCCAAGCCGCCAGCCCCCCTGCCTCCCTCCGCCCAGATCCGGCCGCCGGCAATCCCTCCGCTGCCTCCAATCCAGGCCGCCAGCCCCTGCCTCCCTCCGCCCAGATCCGGCCGCCGGCAACCCCTTCCGCTGTCCCCAACCCGGGCCGCCAGCCCCCTTCCTCCTCCCGCCCAGATCCGGCCGCCGGAACCTCCCTCCTCTCCTCCCTACCCGGGCCGGCCACCCTTCCCAGCAACCCGCCGCCTGGAATCAGCCCCCGTTCCCCTTTTCACCTCCCACCAGCCCGCCAACGTTCCGTCTCCACCCCAACTCCGTGGATCCACCCTTCCCGAGCCGGATCCGGCCATCTATTACCGGATCCGTCCACCCGAGCCGGATCCGAACGTACTCATCCGGATCCGCCCATTTTCATCCCGATCCTTCTCCCACCACCAAAACAGCCCCTCCCCGTCATTCCCACCTCCGGCTCTACCGCCCGGCACCCGACATACGCCACCCGCACCCTCCACTTCCATTGCCCGAAATCAGCCCCTAGTCTTGAGTTTTTTTGTGATTGTGGTGTATTATTTTCTGGATATTATTATTGGAAATCTCATATTTGTTTGGAGTTAGTTTGTGACATTTTGTATCGGTTGATTATTAATCTGCAGGTGGACTCCTTCGCCGCACGCTTCGCTTCCGGCCCTCCGAGCAGAGGAAGGCCAACTAAGAAATTTGCCTAATATTAAAATAAACTCTTGTTGTAGTTATTTGTTTGTGGCGTTGCTATATTCAGTGCTCTATTAATCCGTTGCATGAACCAGTTGTTGTGTTGCATTTAGAGCCTAAGTGGTGCCCTTCATAGCCTACCCTACATCAGTTGGTATCAGAGCCCAGGTCGGGCCATTTGCATGCTCCGTAGTGGTAGGACATTTAGAAGCATGGTAGATCCACCCGTCACAAATGACCGGGCAGCGGGCTCAAATTCGAGCACCGCTACCACAGACTTTCAACGCCTTATTCTAGAGCGTTTTGACGCAATGGGTACCCAGTTCGAGAACGTGTGTCACGATATCGCCGCGGTGACTCGTCGCCTAGATCTGATAGAGCGCGCAAGAAGTACTCCCTCCCTACACGACCATGAGGCGGGTGACCCGGGCGACTCTCCCCGTCGTGGGCAGCGGGTCAGAGATGATCCGCCACCTGCGGACCGCTACCACCGTGAAGATCCCGCGAGAGCCCCCACCCCGCCAGCGTGGCGGAACCCAGAGCCACCTCGTGGCCGACCCCCACCCCCGTGGGAGGATTACCGTGTGCCACAACAGCCCGGCCCTAGGAACCGTGTATCCCCGCTTGGTCGCCACGACCAGCGTCGCGACGAGTATTACCCACCGGGTCGACGTGAGCGCGGACCCCCACCCGCTCGACATGACTATGACCGTGACGATGATCCTGATGATTATCCAAACCCGCGGAGAGGCGACCGTGGCTTTGACATCACTCGTCGCATCCGCCTCGATGCCCCTTCGTTCGATGGTCGCCTAGATCCAAAAGCCTTCAGCGATTGGCTCTTGGACATGGACCACTACTTCGAGTGGTACGACATGAGTGACGAGCGCTGCGTCCGCTTTGCAAAGATGAAATTGATTGGGCAAGCTAAGGTGTTCTGGATTAGTGTCGAGAGAGCTCTAGAACGGGATGGTTACTACCCCATCACCAGATGGGACGAGATGAAGGAGAGACTGAAGGAGAAGTACCTTCCCGCGTCATATCGGGATCAGCTATTTGAGCAGCTACAGAACTTACGACAGGGGACACTTACTGTCGCTGAGTACATGGCTCGCTTCGATGAGCTGGTCGTCAGGAGTGATATTTCAGAGGAACCTATTGCCACCGCCGCCCGTTTCAAGGCGGGCCTTCGCTCCGATATTCGGAGAGAGTTGATTCCCCACCGCTTGGAGACGGTTGATCAGATATTCCAGCTCTCCCTCGAGTATGAGCAGTACCTTCGTTCGTCTAGTACGAGGCAGTTCACTTCCCGGACTGATTCCTCGACCTTTAGGAAGCCCGCTCCTCCCCAGACCACCACGGCCGCACCCTCGCGCATCCCCGCGGATGCGAAGGGTAAAGCCGTAGCCACTGATGGCCAGCGGTCTGGGGGCATTGTATGTTTTAGATGCTCTGGCAGGGGCCACGTGGCGGCGCAGTGCCCCACGCGGACCCTGTTACTCGAGGAAGAGGAGGAACAAGGCTTAGAGGGTGAAGAGGAGGCCCTAGAGGAAGTTAGGGCTGCAGTCGAGGAAGGTTGGGAGAGTGATGCCGAGCGATCCTTAGAGGTGGGAGTGATTCGGCGCCTCCTACACACCCCACGTGTGGACGAGGACTGGCGACGCACGACCATCTTTTACACGTACTTCCCTAGTGCAGGCGGTCCCTGCAAGCTAGCCATTGATGGTGGGAGTTGCGTGAATATTGTAGCCCAGAGAGCGCTTGACCGTATGCAGGTGAAGGCAGAGCCTCACCCCCATCCGTACCGTGTCGTCTGGGTTGACAAGACAGCGATTCAGGTCACCCAGCGTTGTTTGGTCCCGATCACCATTGCGTCCTTTCAGGACAAGGTCTGGTGCGATGTTATTCCCATGGACGTCGCTCACGTGTTGCTTGGCCGCCCCTGGCTTTTTGATCGTGACGTCACGTGCTTCGGTCTCTCGAACACGTGTGTCTTTTATGATAAGGGGCGGAAGATCACGTTGACGCCCACCAGCCCCGAGATCGACCCAAGGGTGTGGTAGAGTCATCTCCGAGCACGAGCGCCTCGCGACCACTGCATATTCTGAGGCGAGGTGAGTTCCTGCGAGATAGTGCCGAGTCCGACGTCATTTATGTAGTCGCCGCTACCCAGGTTACCGAGAGCGCTCCAGCCGATTTCCCACTCACGGTGCGTCCCCTGCTAGGCGAGTTTGCGGACATTATGCCAGACGAGCTCCCCGATGAGCTGCCCCCCCCCGGGATATTCAGCATGCCATTGATCTGGTCCCGGGAGCTTCCCTCCCGAACCTGCCTCACTACCGTATGCACCCGGATGAGCACGCTGAGCTCAAACGGCAAGTTGACGAGCTTCTTCGGAAGCAGTTCATTCGCGAGAGCATGAGTCCCTGTGCGGTCCCCGCCCTTCTTACCCCTAAGAAGGACGGAAGTTGGCGTATGTGCATCGACAGCCGCGCCATCAATAAGATCACGGTCAAGTACCGCTTCCCCATCCCACGACTCGATGACTTACTGGATACTATGTCCGGTGCCCAGATCTTCTCCAAGATCGACCTCCGCAGCGGGTACCATCAGATACGAGTTCGTGAGGGGGACGAATGGAAGACCGCATTTAAGACCAAAGACGGTCTGTATGAGTGGCTAGTCATGCCATTCGGGCTATCCAATGCCCCGAGCACATTCATGCGAGTTATGACGCAGGTGTTGCGGCCCTACATGGGCAAGTTCCTGGTGGTGTACTTTGATGACAGATTAGTCTACAGCCAGACTCAGGCCGCTCACCTCGATCATTTGAGACTTCTCTTTGGCACCCTCCGTCAAGAGAAGCTGTATGTGAACCTGAAGAAGTGCACCTTTCTGTCCGAGTCCGTCCACTTCCTAGGCTTTATTATTTCCTCCACTGGAGTCTCCGTGGACCCTGAGAAGGTCAAATCTATTCGCGATTGGCCTGTACCTAGGAATATCCACGAGGCTCGTAGCTTCCACGGGCTTGCCACCTTCTATAGGAGGTTTGTCCAGGGGTTCAGCACGATTATGGCCCCCTTCACGAGCTGTCTCAAGAAGGGAGAGTTTCAGTGGACCCCCGCAGCCACCAGAGCCTTCGAGGAGATTAAGGAGAGATTGACGACAGCTCCCGTCCTGAGGTTACCAGATTTCAGTTGCGCCTTTGAGGTTGCCTGCGACGCGTCCGGTATCGGCATAGGTGGCGTATTGAGCCAAGAGGGCACCCAGTTTCCTACTTTAGTGAGAAGCTGAATGACGCAAAGCAAAAGTACTCGAACTATGATCGAGATTTTATGCTATTGTCCAGTCTCTGCGCTACTGGCGACACTATCTCCTTCCCCGGGAGTTCGTGTTGTACTCCGACCACCAGGCCCTCCGTTATCTCGATTCGCAACGCAAGCTGGGTCACCCGCATGCGAAGTGGGTTGAATATCTGCAGGATTTTCATTACGTTCTCAAGCACCGCGCGGGTGTTGAGAACAAGCCGCCGATGCGTTGAGTCGTCGTGTCGCTTTGCTTCAGACGATGACCGCCCGCGTTGACGGGCTTGAGCGCATGATCTTGAGTATCCGACGTGCCCTGATTTTGGTGAGATTTACACCGCCATATCCCGAGATCCCCCAAACCCTGTTGAGGGATATCAGATCTTCGAGGGATATCTATACCATGGATCCCGCCTATGCATTCCCCGAACATCGTATCGTGATTTCCTGATTTGGGAGTTGCATGCGGGTGGAGCCGCCGGACATTTTGGCGCGACAAGTCTATAGCCATTGTGGAGGACCGTCTCTACTGGCCCACGCTTAGGAAGGACGTGACTAGAGTCGTCCGCCATTGCCGTACCTGCCAGACGGCCAAGGCACGAAGCAGAACACGGGCCTATATACTCCTCTACCGGTCCCACATCGGCCTTGGGAGGACCTTAGCATGGACTTCGTTCTTGGACTTCCCCGCACTCTTCGGAAGCACGATTCCATCTTCGTGGTGGTTGATCGCTTTTCGAAGATGGCTCATTTCATTGCATGCCGCAAAACGGCGGACGCGACCCACGTTGCATCCATTTTCATGAGGGACGTTTTCCGTTACACGGCCTTCCAAGACCATCGTATCGGACCGTGACGTGAGATTTATGAGCTACTTCTGGAAGACCCTGTGGCTCAAGACTGGCACCACCCTTAAGTTCTCGACAGCCTACCACCCACAGACGGACGGCCAGACGGAGGTAGTAAATAGAGTTTAGGGAACTTGCTAAGATGTCTAGTGGGTGAGCGAGTGAGTAGTTGGGACTTAGACTTGCCGGTCGCCGAGTTTGCATATAATAGCTCCGTCAATAGGACTACTGGCTTGAGTCTTTCATATAGTGTCAGGTTACGACCCCAGGAAACCCCTTGACCTTATTCCGAGCCCGTTAGAGTCTCGTCCTAGTGAGTCTGCCGAGTCATTTGCACAACATCTGCATGAGTTGCATGAGTCGGTTCGCCGACGTATTAATATGAGCAATGAAAATTATAAAACCCACGCAGATCAGCGAAAGACGAGAGCGCATTTTTAATATTGGCGAACGGGTGATGGTACGAATCCGCCCGGGAGAGACTCCCTTCGGGGTCTGCCAAGAAGCTAAGCGCCAGGCGAATGGGCCCTTTCTCAGTTATTAGTCGGATTGGGACAAACGCCTACAAGCTAGATATCCCGCAACCATGGGGATTCATCAGTTTTTAATATCGAGGATCTGACACCCTATTACGAGCCTCATGACTATGGGGACCCGAGCAGTGGCGGTGCGCCACCTTCTTCCTCTTGCCCCCTTCCCCACCGCCCACCCACACCAGTTGGCCACCACAGCCAGCCCACTACTGACACCCTCTCCCCTGGGAGTTCGTCGCATTGGTACCACCGCCGGCATCACCACTCACACCGGATCCCACCATGAGAGACGAGAGCATCACGGAGATCAGATCCCACCAGATTGTTCCCACCACGGATGGG